>PVHY01009986.1:0-53856 GCA_004024945.1 Uropsilus gracilis
TTTCAGACCATAAGGGCATCAAACTAGAAATCAACAATGAAAAGGAAACAAGAAGAACACTTAACACTTGGCAACTGAAGAACATGCTTCTAAAGGAAGAATGGGTAACTGAAGAAATCAAAGAAGAAATTAAAACTTATTTTGAAACAAATGACAAAGAAGACACAGCATTCCAAAATGTCTGTGATACAGCAAAAGCATATCTAAGAGGAAGGTCCATAGAAATACAGGCCCATATCAAAAAACAAGAAAATAACCAGAAAAAAAACCTAATTTACCAACCTGAAAAGTTATAAAAAGAGCAACAGAAAATCCCAAAATTCAGCAGAAGACAAGAAACTAAAAAAAGAAGAAATTAATAATCTAGAAGCCAAAAAGACTATCCAAAAGATTAACAAAACCAAAAGCTGGTTTTTTGAAAAAATAAATAAAATTGATAAGCCCCTTGCAAAGCTCACAAAGGAACGAAGAGAGAAAATCCTAGTAAACAGAATCACAAATGCAAGAGGAGAAATTACAACAGACACAAAAGAAATCCAAAGGATAATAAGAGATTACTACGAACAACTATATGTGAATAAATGCAACAAACTGGATGAGATGGATATATTCTTAGAAAGATACAGCTTCCCAAAATTAAACAAAGAAGATATAGAGAACCTAAATAAACCAATCACAAGCAGCAAAATTGAAGCAGTCATCAAAACTCTACCTAAAAACAAGAGCCCAGGACCTGATGGCTTTACAAATGAATTCTACCAGACATTCAAAGATGAAATAATGCCTGCACTACTAAAGATTTTCAAAAAAAATTGAGAAAGAAGGAATACAGCCAAACACATTCTACGAAGAAAATATCACACTAATACCAAAACCAAATAAGGAGAGCACCAAGAAGGAAAACTATAGACCAATTTCCTTAATGAACACAGATGGAAAAATTTTAAACAAAATCCTGGCAAACCGAATCCAACGATGCATTAAAAGCATCATTCACCAGGACCAAGTGAGATTTATCCCAGGGGCACAAGGATGGTTCAACATCTGGAAATCAATTAACATAATCCACCACATCAACAAAGAGAAAAACAAAAACCACATGATCATATCAATAGATGCAGAGAAAGCATTTGCCAAAGTCCAACATCCATTCATGATAAAAGTCCTTGAAAAATTAGGGATTAAAGGAACTTACCTCAACATAATAAAAGCCATCTATGACAAACCTATGCCAAATATCATCCTAAACGGGGAAAAACAAAAATCATTCCAATTGAGATCCGGAACTAGGCAAGGTAGCCCACTCTCCCCACTACTCTTTAACATTGTACTGGAAGTTCTAGCTACGGCGATAAGGCAAGAAAAAGACATAAAAGGGATACAAATAGGTAAAGATGAGCTGAAGTTATCACTATATGCTAGTGACATGATTCTCTATATAGAAAACCCCAAAAAATACACAGAAAGATTACTTGAAATAATAAACCAGTTTAGTAAGGTAGCTGGATACCAAATCAACACACAGAAGTCAGTGGGTTTCCTATATGCAAAAAGTCAAACAGAGGAAATCAGAAGAAATCATCCCATTTACCATCGCACCAAAAAAATTAAATACTTGGGAATAAACCTACCAAAAAATATTAAAGAACTATACAAAGAAAATTTTAAAACACTCCTTAAAAAGATAGAAGTTATAAGGAAATGGAAAGACATTCCCTGTTCATGGATTGGAAGAATTAATATTATCAAATAACCATCCTACCAAAGGCATCTACAGATTCAATGCAATCCCAATAAAAATCCCAATGACATTTTTTTAAGAGATAGAACAAAAATTACTGAAATTCGTATGGAATAACAAAAGACCCCGTATATCAAAAAGCCTCCTGACCAGAAAAAAAGAAAATGGAGGTATTACAATTTCAAACTTCAAACTATACTACAAAGCCTTAATAATTAAAACAGCATGGCATTGGTACTAAAACAGACAGTCAGATCAATGCTACAGAATTTAGTGCCCTGAAATAAAACCACACATATATAGTCAACTAATTTTCAACAAAGGTGTGAAAAAATTACATTGGAACAAAGATAGCTTCTTAAATAAATGGTGCTGGGAAAATTGGACTAAGACATGCAAAAAAATGGACCAAGAAAACTCCCTTAATCCATGTACAAAAATCAACTCAAAATGGAAAAGAGACTTAGAGGTCAGACCTGTAACCATAGCATACACAGAGGAAAACTTGGGTAAAACTCTTCATGAACTACAGTTCAGAAATCCCTTTCTGGAAACATCTACAGATGGCAAAAAAATGAAGGAAAACATAAACAGATGGGACTACATCAAACTAAAAAGCTTCTGTATAGCAAAAGAGACAACAGAAAAAACTAAAAGATGCCCAACCGAATGGGAAAAAATCTTTGCCCTCCACATGAGTGACAAGGGTTTAATAATGAAGATCCACAAGGAACTCACACAACTAAACAAAAGCAAAACAAAGAGCCCAATCAAAAAATGGGGAGAAGAACTAAAAAGACACTTTTCCAAAGAGGAAAAACAAATGGCCAACAGGCACATGAAAAATTGCTCAATGTCTCTAGTAATAAGGGAAATGCAAATCAAAACCACAATGAGATACCACCTTACACCAGTAAGAATGGCCCATATCCAAAGAACGGGCAACAAGAATTGCTGGAGAGGATGTGGAGAGAAAGGAACACTACCACACTGCTGGTGGCAATGTAAACTAGTTCAACCACTATGGAAAGTGGTGTGGAGGACCCTCAAGCTAATGAAAATGGAACTACCATTTGACCCAGCAATTGCTCTTCTGGGAATCTACCCAAAAGAGACCTCAATGTGGGTACAAAGGACACCTGTACCCGGATGTTTACTGCAGCACAATTTATAATTGCAAGGTCATGGAAACAACCGACATACCCCAAAACGGATAGCTGGATGAAAAAAATGTGGTATATATACATGATGGAATATTACTCATCAATTAAAAATGACAAATTCGACGATTTCATAACAACATGGATGTACTTAGAAGGAATCATATTAGCAGAAACAAATCATAAAGAAAAAGACAGAAACCAAATGGTTTCGCTAATATATGGGATATAGTGAAAAAAATAAACAAAAGCCTTGAGGAAAAGTCAAAACAAGCTAAGCACCAAACTGAAGTGCACAACTTTGAGCAGGAGGGAAAGGGGGGGAAGGGAGAGGAGGGTGGGGGGCAAATCCTTGAGATTACAATGTTGTGAAATTTATATATAAATAAAAAAATTTAAAAAACAACAAAAAATTTATTAATTTTTTTATTGATTGTATATATACATATATGTATACATATATTATACAACTTTGTCACCACGAGGCTCTTTCATCACCCCATCACCTGTGCACCATCTTAATGTCCTGTGCCCTCTCCCTCCCCCAATCTTACCTTCCTCTCCCTCTTTTGATCTATACTTCATTTTTGCTGGCAGTTTTAAATTTTTCTGGTCTGTTTATTTGTTTGATTTCCTATATCCCTCATATAAATGAGACCATCTCATATTTCTCTTTTTCTTTCTAACATGATTCCTCCTAGCTCCATCCATCTTGCTGTGAATGACGTTTGTCTTCACTGATTGTTGAATAATATTACATTGTGTATATACACCACATCTTTTTCAGTTATTCATCAGTTTTGGGGGATTTGGGTTGTTCCCATATCATGGCTATTGTAAATAATAGGCTTTACATTTCTGGATATTTTTTAAATAAATATAAAACAATTCTTGAAGATGCTGTACATTTTTAAATTTTAAATAATAAATAGGAGAGTAAAGGGCAATTTAGGAAAGCAGTATCACATGAGCAACTTTGTAAAGATTGAAACAAGATAAGTGGAGAATATATAGGGGATGGGGAAGAGGCAATTGAGGCTGAGAACTAATTTTGATGATGAAGGCAGAGTCCCAACACTAAACAGGTAATACAGTGGTGACATCATGTGTAAGCTAGAGAAAAACATTGGCATATTGTAAAAAGATTCTGGTTCCCAGAACTAAGCAGAAAAACATTCTTGAATTGATGCTCAGTGGTTGCTAGGAAAGCCAGATCAACTTCCCATGAGCCTTGGTACTAGGCAGCTCTATTTGTAAAAGCAACTGCTGATAACAGTAGAGAGGAGCAGGCGCAGGTCTGGATGAAAGTCAGAAGGACTTTTCTGTGATGTTTCACAAGGTCACCTGCCATAAAAAAACAAAAAAAAAAGTACCAAAGCATCATGAAAAACCAAGAAGCATCCTCATGCAAAAAAAAAGTTCAACCCTCTTACTCTGCCCCAGGGTTTTGTGAGGTGTCTCATGGAACCAATTCAAATTCCTCTCATAGTGTCACAGTTTCCAGACTACTGGGACTTGGCTAAGACTGGGTGTTACATCTTCTGTCAAGGGACTCTTCTCCTGCCAGGAAGGGTGGAGTGGCTGCAATGGAATAATCCAATGGGAAGTCTTTTCCATTTCTGTGGTCTCCTTTATTTTCTCATCACATCATCGCATGAATCAAAACAAACTGGAGACACGTGGTGATACTGATGTCCCAGCATGCCTTTTGTCCCTAGTGATATCTTTTTCAGAAAAACAAATTGCCTCAAAAAAATACCATTTGCTTCAAAAATTTCATCAGGAACAAGAAGACAGCAGAGCAATTTCTATTCTCTGCACCCAAGTCATGTGCAACTTTATTTATACTCAACAATTAGAATAAGCATGGAAAGCTAAGGTATGTGAATCTAACTTTTTCCAGTCTGGACTTATTGTTTACTTTTGCCCTGCTGTCAAAATCCCTCATAAGATTCTCTTATTATCTTTCCCATAAATATGTCAGACTCTGGAAAGGAGAACATTCCTCTGGACTGCTTAACAAGCAAATTATTTTTCAACTTCTCCATCCCCTTCCTCCCTTTAGTCTTTGAATAAACATTTGGGAGACACAATCCTGTGACCTGGCAATTTGCAGACACCCTTTGTCCTCACAAAGGCAAAACAAGATGGACGAGGCTAATGGAGGATATGAGCTATCTTGGATAATCAGTTGAAATATCCACATCTCTAATTCAAGGCTTCCTTTGATTTATCAATGTCATATTTCACATTAAGGCCCCCAACATTCATTTTCTTCATTTCCTTTCTAATTATTGCTTCCCAACTCAATAATTTGCTGTTATATAGTTTCTGAAGTCTTGCATCTAGTTTGTTCTGCATCCTGAAATGTGATGAGAAAATGGGCCCTCTGTTGAAAAATGAACTTTTTGTTCTCATCAGTTACTTTCCCTATCTTGTCTTGTCAATAAGTATATCCAGGCTAGTTGTTAATGATGCAGGAGATTAAGAGCAAATAACTTTTCTGGGGCCACTGGGAGAGAGAGGGTCAAAAAGAATGTGGATGCTGGACCCAGGTTTATCACTTGTCAGGGGCAGAACGTTCCATGAGTTCCTTAAACTAAACCACTCATAGCTACCTTATCTATAAACTCAGAGATTTCAGACTCCCAGGAAATTTGAATACCAAGAATTAAAATTTAGAATCACCTTGCTGGGTTGTGGAGAGGACCCAGGAATATATATGAATTATCACCCTTCTAATGTCCCCAGGCACATATCACTGTCCTCTTTTAGCTAGATATTGAAACAGCCTTCACTGTCACCCCATCCCCAACCCAGTCCATTGGCAGCATAACAGAAATAAGACCATGTTATACTCTGTGAAAACCCTGCAAAAGCTCCCCATCCATCACAGAATAAAAACTGGTCTTTCCACTATGTGAATTCCTCTATGTCTCTCTGACAGCAGTTTCTATGTTCCTCCTTGCTTCTTCCACTCAGCTACACTAGCTTTCTGGTGCCTCTTAAGTGCTTCAGGCATGTTTTCACCACAGGGGATTTGCACTGACTGTGTGCATACCTGTCATGATCTATGCTGTGCCCCATGTCCACCGTCCACTTGAGTGTTCCAGGTATGTAGCCAGACCTCACCTATGACTATGCCACTGTACTCCCCTGCTTTGCTATCATGGAAGTTTCCCTGAAGTTGCAAAAAGCTACAGTAAGTGCAGATGGGCCCACAGAGAAGTTAATTACTAATTATCTCCTTAGCTAGTGGAGGAGGGGATTTGGTGAATAAATTCCCAGACTCTCATCCTTTCACTGGGATTCCACATGAATCCTCAGAGGAGCAGTAAATAGCTCACTAATGCACCCTCTGCTGGCTTTTCTCAATTACCTTTCCCATTCTTCCCCACTTCCTTACATCTATTTTTCTGGGATCAACTTCCCAATCTCAGATCTCAAAGCTACACTCTTCTTTAACATATCGAGATGAACAACAAAGAGAACTGCTCCATGTGAATTTTTTGTTTTATTAGGTGGGAGCCTAGAAAAGGTCACTCCTGAATTTCTTAATGTTACACAACGTAGCCCTTTTATGAATGTAGCCATTTAGCAGAGATACCTCTTAAGAACAGTAATAACTCTTAAAAACAGCAAATTTGGGAAAGAAAATTAAAGCATGTGGCCCCAGGGGCTAAAAGATGTCTTTCTAAAAAATATTTATAAAATTCTTTCCTGTTTTTGTCATTTTAAATATTAGGCAATACTATTCCCAAATCAGAAAGTGCTTGCCTTGGCTCTCTTAGTTTGCCACCTCTTGCTGGGATCTGGCTCATTTATACATTCACTTGGAATTCTATGTTCATTATGTGAATTGCTATAAGCTACAAAGAGACCAACAGTTCCCCCTTGGCATTTCAGATAAGATCTGTAAGTAAGAAAAGGGAGAATGTTAGTCTCATTGTTTGGAATGTTTTTTGCTCTGGAATGAAAATATCCTTTAGATTCTTAGTGGGTTAGTCTGGTAGGACTGTCATTACAAAATACACAAACTTGGGGTCTTGACCAAAAAAAGTTTATTTTTCTACAGTTTTTGAAGCTGAAAATCTCAGTTTGTGATAACTTAGACTGCATCTGTGGTCTCTCCTCAGTTTGCAAATGGCTATGTTCTCCTCATGTGTCCACGATGATCTTTCTTTTATGTGTCCTCATCTCTGATGTCTCTCCCTGTGTCCAACTATCCTCTTTTATAAGGACACCAGTCAAATAGGATGAATGCTCAAAATAATGGTCTCATTTTACTGTTCTCTACCACTTTAAAAGGCGAAAGATTTATAAGATCTGAAGAGAAACCAGAGTATGTTCTCGACCACTTTAAAGGTCCTATCTTCTGTAACATTCTGGTCAGTATTTCAACATGGTGACTGAAAAAAATTCACCCATAACAATTGAGAAAATTGCTGAAGTATACATGGCTGACGCTGTTCATCTTCATTCACACACACACACGCACGCACGCACGCACATTTTTATACTCTTCCCCAAACCCCAACCTCTCCCAGAAAGGCATTCCAGGATCATAAGTGTCCCTTGCCAAGCCTTTCAGCCTTTCAGCCAAGGTTTCGGGTCATCTACTACCCTGATCTGACACATGTTGAGTGAAGAACACTCTCTGGTGCTATTCTCCTGGGCTCATCACCTAAATTGCTCTGTTCCCAGTACATGTTATGCCAAAAACACTCTGCTGGAGTGTGTGATTCCTTGACCTTTGGTGCCTCTCCCCGATGTGCTAGTCCAAACAGCTCATGAAGATCAGTGTGACAATACCTTCTTTTCTGTTTCTCGCTGTGCTCTAAGACTCACTTTCAGATCTTGGAGGCAGTCCAGGCAATCTCCAAAAGTCCTCCCCTAAAAGATACAAATGCCCTCTCACTAAAAAACCTTTTGTTCACTCCATTCTTCACTCATAGAACCCCTATGTTTCCATGATCCACTTGTTCTGACAGATCACAGAGAAATCTGTGATATGCAAAGCCCAGAGTAAGCAATTTAGAGCAATTCCTTGAGTAGAGCTTCAAACTAGAATCCTTCTGAAAACTAAATTATAGTGGTGATTCAGTAATTCAAGTTTATAACATTTCAGAGTATAGGAGCTTTTGTATATTCATCGAATCTCTTGATCTCCACAGGCCATTTGAGAGGTGGCAGTCTACCTGACAAGTGAATGGAGGTCACAGACAGGAACCCAGATGCCTACTCTGATGTTCTTTCAAAACTGCTGTTATTCTGGCCATGTCTCCTCATGATATATTGCAAAATCCTTGTTAATGTTTCTCTAAGGTTATGACAAATAGCCATGCAAAATTGGACATCATGTGACTAGTAATGAAGCAAATTCTTTCTCCCTTCCTTCCTCAAGTTATTAAATATACTGTTACAACAACTCCTTGATTCTTTCAACAACACTGTGATTTATTGTGTTCATTACTTAAGGCTTTTCCACTACTAAGTACCACAAACCAAATGGAAATTTGCTTCTATCACAGCTTTGGAAGACAGACTTTAAAACCAAGAGATTCTCAGGGTCATGGTTTCTCTGTAGTTTGCTGGGAATTATCCTTTCTTGCTTCTTCTGGCACAGAAAGATTGCAGGCAACCCTCAACTCCTTTGACCTGCGCACTTCATTTCAGTCTCTACCTTCTTTTAAATGCTGCTGCCTTCCATCTGTGTTGTTTCCCCCATTTTTTAAAGAACAACAAAATTGGATCAGAACTTACCTTTTTCCGGTAGGAACTCATCTTAACTTGATTACTTCTGTGATTAAGTTTTTTTTTAACTTTCTACCTTTTCTTATTGATGGCGCATACATACACACAATGCATAATTGTCTATGCAGAGGTTCTCCCAACATCTTATCAACCATGATAATCTTTTGTGCCCCCCCTTCCTCCTTCCCCTCTTTTGCCCATGTTTAGTTTTGTTGGCAGTTTTAAATTTTTCTTGTCCATTTGTTTGTTTGTTTTCCCTGTATTCCTCAAATAAGTGAGACTATCCTGTATTTCTCTTTCTCTTTCTGGCTTATTTCCACTAACATGATTCCTTCTACATTATGGAGCTATTTTCAAAGAAGTTCACATTCACAGATACTAGGAGCTGTGAATTTTGGGAGGCACATGCAATCTACAAAACATAAAGTTGTCATCATGTATTGCCTTGTATTCTCTAGAGGAGGACTTTGTAAGACTGAGAAGAATTAAATCAGTATTTCTCTAAGTTTGGGCCAGCAAGTACCTGCATCACAACCCCTTGGGGGTGCTATCATACAAATTCCTGAACCTCACAATGAGCTGTAATCAGAAGCCAGAATCTTTCTGTCTAGGAAGATCCGTAAGTGGCCCATACAATTACTTGATTTAGGAATTAGATATATTAAATAACTATATCTAACTAGAAAAATTAGAGCCACCATCAGGTATTTTATAAATAAGTACCAGGAACTGAATGCGAACCTAAGTTCTGAGACTTCGGAACTTATTCCCTTAGTTGACCACTTTGTCTTTCATTTTTTAATCCAAAAGTCTGCTTCATTATTTGCTCCAGTCTCTTGGGAATGTTCACCTTCCTTGTAAGGCACACATTCCCTTTCTGAGACTATGCTGCAATTGTGTCAAACCTACACAGAAGCCTACCTTCCACTCTCATCTGACCCACTCCATCCCCTTCTTTGCCTCTACATCAACAACTATGATTCAGTGTCTCATTCCATGGTGGTTACCTAGTCACACTCTGTTTACAGAATCTGCAGATCTTTATATTTTATATTATTTTTCATAATACTATACCAATTGTCTTGATAAACACTGGGCAGATTCATTTTTGACTCTGAGAGTTGATATTGATTTCCTAATGTTTATCCTCCATTCAAGAAAAAAATACTACTACTCACAAATAATGATAATAAAATTTATTGATATTTTGTACATACCAGCCATTGCATCACATCATATAGTTTCACATTAGATGCACCTTTGGGAAGATACTGTTTTATTCTTTTTATATGGATGATCAAATGAGGTCTGAAAACTAAGATAAGTACCAGGATTTGAACCACCCCAACACCACATCCCGGATTCCAGGCTCTCTGTAGTCAGGTTCTACCCTTGTTTCTGAAAATATCTGCTATTATCATCCACTCTTCTGTTCTGCCTCTACACGGTGCCCTTCTGCTGCAAACACAGCTTGTTACCACTCCTTGATCTTCTGAATACATTCAAATGGGTCCTTAGCTTGTGAATATTATTTTTATAAATAACAAGATAAATGAGCAAGAATAAAATCATTTTCACATTACTCAACCTACCAGAGTGGCAGGAGGGATGAAATGAACATGCCTCTCAAATGAATGAAAGCAGCCTTTCTGAGAATGGCATCTCAACACACAGTAGAAGCTGTTTTGAGAGTCAAGGGCCTTACTTTCTATTCTTGACTCTGTTGCTCCTTAGAACTGTGCCTGCATATGCCCACCAATCTCCCTGGCCTGTAGAAAAGTTAAGGTTGCATAATTTTGAAATTTCATCCAGGTCTAAAATTCTCTAAATCTAAGTCCTACTCCTTTTCTGAGGACACTTTTATAATTTTAGCCAATACTGATTGGTTCTGTTCTTAATCAAATCCATATTTCAGTACCAAAAATCAGCACACAATCTGAAATATTTTGTTTAACTTCTGAATTTTTGAAGCAATAAAATTTTAATTTGAATGCTAAAACTTCTATACCTGGGATACTTTGGTAAGAAATGAAGGAACAATTCTTTGCAAACAAGGTTGTACTAAAAAATACAGCATATATTTAGTTTTCATGGCACATATGTTTTTGCTCATATTGAATCTTGTTTTTGTACTTTTTTCCACATTTTCTTATAGTCTCTATTTTCAATGTATATAAATCTTAGCTAATTCCCAGCTAACTCTCTTAAGAGAAGAAACAATCTGGTATGCTTTTGGTATCCCTGCAGCCTCCCCCAATGCAACCTCAGTGTAGAATTCTATTATGTACATGTAGTCTTCAAAACAATAAAGCTAGAAATCTAACACAAAATGTTAAATAATCATCACTTGTAAACTACAATACTGAAAGGGGGATGATTTCAGTCATATAATTTGGAAAGGAGTCAAGAAAGAAAATAAACACACATCATCATAGGTCTTCCATATCCATTCATTCTTTGTAGCCAAGATCTTGCTGAGACTTCCTAGATAAAGGAAACCAAAATTTCATAACTAAATTAATGTTTTTCTTTCTTGATGGCCACAATAGACTTGTATCCAAACCTCAACGGGGTGAAAAAGAATTACCTCTTTCTAATCAGTCATACAATCTCAGACGACTCCTGTTTAAGGGATTATAGAAACCATCTGATTTTAGAATTTGAGAACTAAAAGGAACAGATTCAATTTTCTCATTTTTCCAATGAAGGAAATGAGAACCAGGATGATACAAAAATTATTCAAGGCCTAGAATAAGAGTAGAAGCAGAGATGAAAATAAGCCTCTGGCCCCCAATTTTCAGGCTCCTTTTCCAGAAGATATACGAAGATTTCATTGTCAATAATACCATGAGAATATTTATATGACTGGAGTCATTTCCCTTGGCCCATAACTTACATCTTGTGTTAAGGACCAAGACAAATCAACTTAAAGTAACTTAAGTCTTCTATTCAGGAGTAAGATGGTGAACATGTCTTAGTTTGCCAGCAGTACAAAATTAGCAATCACATTTTCACACCCAGAACTGCCTCAGCCCAAGACAAATTAGGGAGTCACTCATTCTGTTCCATAGGAAGTGTGTACTCCAAATTGGACACTTTCTCTTGTTCTGTTTGCAGGAGAACCTACCGGTCATTGAGCTACTGACAGAAAGGCTTTGTTAACCTCTGCTGTTCCAGTCTGTCTGATACAGAGATCTCAAGCATGTGGATTTCACCTGGATATTCCGTAGTACAGAGGTTCAAATTCTTTTTATGTTCACTTTATCATGTAGAGCAGGGGGACTTTGGGTCAGGTGTTCAATGCATCTGTATTTCAGATTCTTCTGTACAAATGGGGATAAAAATCAGACCTGATGATCAGAGATAGTCTGCAAAACACTTAAAACTCTGACTGCCCAATATTAAGTCTTTGGGAAATGTTAGCTCTTGCTTGTAAATTATTTGCTTCTTTCTGCTTATAAATTCAGTTTTTTCTCTCTAGTAGATACTGTTGTTTACTTGCCTGAAAACTATCTTCCCTTCATCCTCAGGAACAGAATGTTTTTGTTCAGGATTTCAGTTTGACTGAAAATATTCACCCCTGCAGGGTCTCTTGCAGCCTGAGTCTGTCATGTGACTTCTCTCTGGTCAATGGTGGTGAGATGCTACATAAACCTGTGGAAACTCATTGAAGGGGCTAAAGTCATCTCTTTGGCTTTTTAGGTCTTTCTTTTCTGTCTTCCAATGGAGTTAACAGATAAAACTTAGGACTTGGGCTAAAAAATAATGCTTTGTTCCTCTGAAATTTAAATTTAACTAAGGCTTCTATATATCTACTTGCTAATCTGGCACCCTGATCTCATTTTCATCTTTTTTATTTTGTTGCTGCCTGAAATGTAGACACTCTGCCTAAAGGTACAGGGGCAATCTTGAGACCATTAGCCACAAACTAAGAACAGTGATGGAGAAAGACTGAGAGGAGTGGACTGTGAGGAAGATTGAGCTATTTCATCCATCTCAGCTGGATGCAGGGCCTCTCTGACATGACTGCTTAGTATAGCCTTTGTTCACCACTCTTGTAGTAATCTCACTACAATCTTTTCCTCTAAGAACACCCCATTCTCTTGCAGTGATCACTTCCAGGCTATGGCCTTTCAACATCTATACTTACTCACTTCCCTCTCCCTTGCTGTCACTCTAACCTGAGTGTGGCCTAGCCCCTGCATCCAGGCAGCACTCTCTGACCTCAAGGTCAGTGCCCTGCAAAGACAGAGGGAGAGGGAAGAGGAATGTCCAACATATTTTGAATAAACCTATAAAACACTAATGTGCACACCTTAGAGAATAAAAATGACTAAGGAATGAGTAATATAAAACTTCTAAGAATTATCATTTTTCAAAATTTTGCTTTGTATTTGATATAGTTTATTTAATAGGTTTATTTGGATTTTAAAAAGATAACTATTTTTTAGAAAAATCACCTTTACTTGCTCCTTCCTATCCTTGTTATAAAATATACACAGTATTTGCATAAAGGCAAGTCATGCTCTGTCCACCAACTTGACCAGGAGGGCTGCCATCCCATCTGCTATCATTGTGTCGTCAGCCTGGTAATCTTAAGTCCTTAAACCTTGTCCTAGTCATTCTTTCTCTGCTTCTGTTTATCTTCCCTTGATGACAAAAATCAGAATACAGATGATACTGGAAAAGCACACAACACTAGAGTTGGACCACAACCTCATTACATTACAATAGTAAACCTATGGCCACCAGCACCAAAAAAAGGGGGATGAATGCAGTTTCAGAAAAATCCTACCTATTTCTCTGAAATCCTGAAGACACACACTGTTTAGTTTTTCTTCTTCCCAAGCAGTAGTAATCCCTGCTCTGCTCCTGTTCATGGATATTGCTGTTGAGACAATAGCTTGCCATTTCTTTAAATTTCAAGCTCCTGATTAAACCTTATTTCCTCCCACCAACATTTGTCTCTAAAGTTTGAGCTTTTGAGCAGCAAGTACCTAGACCCAAGCTCTGGCAACAATTGCCTTCAAATTCCATCTCTTTCCCTTCACAATACCTCTTGTACCAGGTACCAATTAATATCCTAAGAAAACATCTCAGATGATAGTGGTTCAGAAACACTAGTTATTCCCCCAGCTACAGCTTCAAAATATGACTGTAACTGAAGAGGACCTTCTTGTCACCCACATTAATGTGTTTCTACAGTCAGTGAGGTGACACTCTCGGAAATCTTCCGGGGGAATCAAGAAATCTTCTCTGTCGTCACCTTGTTCCTTGTTACTCATTCCCAATGTCTTGTTCTTGTCCACTGTTAGTGTCTCATGGAACATTCTTTCCCCTCTACCTGCACTTTTCATCTTACCCTTCATCCAGGAATTGGCTTCTTGGACTACTTAGCTGCAATCACTCCTCTCTGTTCTATATTCTACCTAGTCTGGACTTGGCTTGCAATGTATCAGCTCTATTTTTATTTATTGTATTTCCAATGAAGTGGATAGGCGTCTGACACCTAGCATATGATGAGTGACAAAGGAAATGTTGATGAAGCTTTTATTTAATGATATGTATTTAATGATATGCATTCTTTGAGGCTGAGATTCACTTGACACATGGAGAATAGAGAACAACTATGATCAGCCATACTTTTATTTGCAAAAGATGTTACTCTTTTTCACTTTTCAGAAAGGAATATATTTGTCCACTTCTTCCCCAGAAAGTTCTGCTCCCCACTTTTAACAGATGTCCACCCATTATAAAATACAACAATACCCTGTAGCCCTAGTGCATAAAAAAACCACAAAGCATCCATTCTCTTCATGGAAAGTCTCATATTGCCACAAGAGCAGCAATGTAGCCTCTTGCTAGCACTTCCCCAGTGTTACTTTCTCAATCATTAACATGTACCAGAATAATCACCCAGTCCCTTATTTCAGAATCTTCCTGCTAGGTCAAGGACTGGCACACTATGTCTACAGACCAAGTCCAGTCTTGTAACCTGAATTTCTTTTACAAATAAGTTAATTTGCTTATGAAATGTTTATGACATCTCTCATGATTCAGTGGTAGAATTGAGTAGTTGTGATAGAGAACACATGACTCATAAACTTAAAATATCTACTATCTTGTCCTTTACAATGAAATGTACTGTCTTCTGAACATGAATAAAATGCTCATTAACTAGTGAAATTTTCCATCACCAATATGGGGGGAACTAGTGGAATTTTCTATCACCGTTATTAAATATGTCAATATGACTTTTGAACTTATAATTGTTGCTTTATTCACTAGATTTGCCAGCAATATTTAAATCTGTGAATGATAAAGGATTCCTAACTCTCATTTATTGAAGAAATAAAGTCAGGAGTCTAATAGAAAATGAGGAAGATAGGGGGACTTGACATCCTAACTAGTGCTTTAGTAGAAAGCGATACCTCCTGGTCAAGACTGTATCAGGTAGTGATATCCAGAGAGGAATAGCAATGAGGCCATGTCCAGTTTCTGTAAAAACAATGAATTAATCATTGCTAACAAAACAATACTGCTAATTCCCCCAGTCATAGTAAAATGATTAGGTTGGTTGTAATTAGATGCAGTCAATATCCCAACTGATTAATAAGTGATCGCTCTAGACAAGATGACATACAGAAAATGACATATTTTAAAGATCCATAGCTAAAACAGCTAGACATTTATTTATTTTACTCTCATATAAAAATTCACAGAAAAGTCTAGTTTGGTCTTCAGTGTCCCTGAAGATTGCTTTGGCAATCTAATATGTGGTTTCCAGCTTCAATATCACCTCTGGTCAGGATTGGTGCTGATACTCCAGTCAATGGGTCTGCCTTTCAGGATAAAAGAAGAAAACTGACAAGGCAAAAGGATATTTGCAGCATATTTAATTACCTTAAACATTTCCAGGTGATACTACCTTAGACCTCAAATTAGAGGTCTTGACCATGACTTATTTATGGGGGGAACTAGGAACTATAGCCATAAACTGGGTATGTGGATTTGAATAAAGTTGGGATTCTGGAAATAAAGGATATGGGAGGGAAATTAGGAGTCTCTGCCTCCTATGGCACATCAAATTCTGAGGAAGAATCTCAGTACTTAGATTTACTTTGCTTTGAATTTTATATTTTGTCTATAGTGAATTAAATGTATTTACTAATAAAGTGCCTGTCATCTTACCATATGTTTCTTCATAGGGAGAAATACTCCTGAAAGGAGATGATAAAATCCAATGTCTACAGCTGAGATAGGTGTGATCACTTGCCTTGTATTCATGCTCTGGAGAAAGGAAAGTCTAAAGTGTGAGAGAGAAAAGCATGTGGGTTGACTCTCCTACCCATTTACTTTCTGTCTTACTTGACTTGACTCCCTCAAGGGAGGTGGAGACTCTAGTAAGTAACTTGGACATGTGGCTACTCACATGGCAGTCATGGAGATGGGAAAGTTTTTTATTCCTCCCCAAGCTCTGCAAACATCATTTGATCATTTGATTGCATCACACAGAAGAATGTGGTCATAGTTTCTATCTCAAGACACACACTTGCTGCACAAACAAGGAGTTGAAATATTTATCTCTTGACCAGGACAAGGAGTATTACAAACTGAGGAGTAAGCCATAAAAACTGTATTAAGAATGGCATTTACCTACTATATAGGACTGTGTAATTATAAAAATATATAGCACACTTCTATAATTGCAGAAAGTTAGAGTAGACGATGATAATAGAAGGTCTGCAATGTATGTGTAACAAAATTTTATTAGAACCAAGAAGATTCTTGGGTGTTGATGACTCTTGAAAAATGAATTTGATATAAAGTAACTGAAAGTATAACCTATGATTTTCACCTTAACTTTTACTCTTTTTATTTAAAGTACACTTTTTATTAAGGTGGAAAATACATTTTATCTTAATTTTTTTTTACAAATGAATATATCTTGTAACCAGCACCCAGATGAGGTCATAAAAATATTATCAACAACCAAAGAATGACATGGCACATTGTCAGACATCTAAATGTTATTCTTAGTATAACTTTTCCTTCATTTTCTACTGGAATACCCCATAGCATTTTTGTCCACCCCAAATAAAACCCACAGCATTCTCCCCAAAAGAATAAGAAAACACCAACTACCCCTAACTTCCCAGATGTCAGGGAAATGGAAGCTGGGACGATAGATATTAGATAGACCTGGGTGCTTCAGGAGGCAACAAGTTTCAGACTCTGTCCCAGGAGCTCATGGAATGATGAAAGCTGACATAGGTTAGATGGTGAGGCGCAGTCATGGTAGCCATGGATGCTGATAGACCTCACCCAAGTCCTGCTTCTTCAGTTCCCATAGCTCCAACTTAAGTCAGTGTCCTTTGGAAAGAAAGTGGGTTCTTTGAGTTGCATGCTGTGCTACAGAGGAAGAACTACAAGAAAATTCTTCACAGAGTGAGGATGGCACAACTGTTCAAAGTCTTCTTGTTTTATCTCCCTTCAGCCCTTAGCCATTGCATTGTTTCTATACCCAAACTCTGTGATCTAACTTTTCTACCAACTTAATAATAATTTTTAAAAATGACAGAAAGTTATTCAACATCATCCCAGCATTGTCAACGGTCACTTTCCAAGGAAGACTCATGTTCCCCCTTGATTAACACTTAGATAATCACTGTGTGCTGAGTTCATTTTTTCCCCAAGTAAAGTCTGTGTCACAGCACCTTGACAGAAAATAGATCTAGGACCTATAGGTCCCCCATTGCAAGCTTTTCTGTGTTTGAAGACTTTGTGTATCATTTTTTGCCAAATGGCCTATATCACTCCCACTCACTACCTTCCTTTCACCCTGTATAATGCATCACACTGGTACCCAGGACTCCTTTATGCCAGTCTGCAGAGGAAATCAGATCTGGTCATGACAACAGATGCACTGAGCCATATTCTCAGAGTTCCACTCTGCACTCTCCAAGGCCCAATAGGTTTGAATTGAAAGAGCACAAAGACCAGATCTGCAATTCGGGGCCTCTTAACTGCAGGTTCCAAGCCATTAGTAAGCAAGCAGTGTGGGGGGCTGTTCCCAGCTGGGCTGTTTTGTTCTGATGGTTGAAGCTTCACTTATGAAAGCGGCTGAACCCTGAACAAGTCTCAACCCTACTCCAATGATGTTGACCGTGGGTAGCTAGAGGAGAGGCAAGTTCCATCTGATGTCTGACTCCCCTTTATATGAACTCAGAGCACTAAGCCTATCAGTGAGCAAATTTCATATATCAGAATTATAATTGAACTGTTTTCCTGCAAGCATTGCATTTGGAAAATTATAGCTTTGTTGCACTAGGAAGCCAGAAAGGGTTAATTCACTTCCAAAGGAAGCAGAGTTTACTCCTTCTTCCTGGAAGGATCAGATCAAGAAGTAATTATAAATGACTGATGATCTTACTTGTATTTTTATTGGGCTATAATTAAACAGTATGTTATTTCTACCCATTATTCTAGCAATTCCACTTTCAATATATTCTCATAAGCAGAACTTGTAAGTAATAGAACAGAATATCATCTACTGTAGAACTATATACTTCCATCTTGTTAAAAGTGGAAAATTCTATTACTCAGGAACAAAGATTTTATCAAAATGAACAAAATCTGTCCTCAGAATCCAGTGTAAGCCCCAATGATTGCTTTTCCACCCAAAGAGATGGAGGGACGTGGGGGGTCTGGTTTATGCTAACTTGTAGAATTCCAAAGCTACTTCAGAAAGACATAAAAAAGCAGAACTATATGGAAAACAATATAGAGATGCCCTTGGAAAATTTAAATTAAAATTCCATGCAATATGATTTTGTCCCTGCTTTTTATTCCAAAGAAAAAATAAACATCAATTCAAAGAAATATATCACCCTGGTGTTTATCACAGCATTACTCCTGAGAGTCAAAAATTGGAATCAATATAGGTGTCCATCAACAAATAACTGAATAAAGAAGAGGTGTTATATACACAAAGGGTGACTAGCTATACCATCAAGGTGAAATTCTAACATTAGCAACTGTAATGGATCTACATGGCATCACATTTAGTGAAATATGTC
This sequence comes from Uropsilus gracilis, assembly GCA_004024945.1. Classification (NCBI taxonomy): domain Eukaryota; kingdom Metazoa; phylum Chordata; class Mammalia; order Eulipotyphla; family Talpidae; genus Uropsilus; species Uropsilus gracilis. The sequence goes on from PVHY01009986.1 coordinate 18,735, forward strand.
AGACAAAAAAAAAAAAAAACAGAACCCATATGATTTCACTCATGTGTGGCACATAAAGAAAGAAAACAGATAAATAAATGAAATTAAACAAAAGTAAGCTTTCAGACTCTAAGACCAAATGAGTGATTATTAGGGAAGAAGGAGGAGAGAGGCTCAATTGTATAAACAGCATAGTTGTATGATGAAGGATGGTGCTAACACTTTAAGTAGTGAACACAAAGAAATATAAACAAATCTTCATTTATAGTAATATGTTGTAAAACAATGTCACTTCAATTTTAAAATATTAAAGCAGAACAAGATATTAGAAAAAAGCATATTTAGGCTCACACTTAAAAATATCTAACTAATGAGCTTCTATATGAAAATGTCAACTATTCATCGGTTCATAAAACAGCTATACTTAGATGCTCATGAAAATATTCACCAACATAGCTGTTTTCCAGCTATAGAAAGTGGCATGAATGAAGGAACATGGCATGAGAGTAGACAAGAAAGGGAGATGGTGAGTATATGTTTTCTAGCTTAGAAAAGGTGGCCAGGGATTCCATTCCTAGGTCACTGTGTATCCAGAACTGAAGTCTGTGTGGTGGGTACATGCATGTGTGAAAGTCTATAGCAAAGAGCTTTGCTGACAACTGAAGCAGACTGAGTAGGAAGAAAACTCAATTTTTGATTTGTGGTCATTTTCAAGTAGCAACTGGCCAACCACTTGCTGGAAATGTGTTGGGAACACATGTATACCAGACATAACTAACCTGCATGGACCTTCCAATATGGGGTGCTTAATATTGCCATTGAATAGGAGTGACCTCATGGCAGGTATATTTCTGCCCAGATGAAAGAACTGAGAAGCTGTCCTCATATTTACTTAAAAAGAAGACAGCATGGAAGCAGCACCTGCCCGTTTGCTCCAACCCAGGTTCAAAATCTCACCATCTCAGGTACCTAGTTCAGTAATCCCTACTTGTCTCTCAGCCTGTTTCTCCTCCTTCATAATCTATTGTCCACGCTGTGCTGGAAGTAGTCTTTCTACACCTAGATCTGATGATATCCCTTTACTTTCCCCTTTACCTCCAGAATAAAGAGAAAACAAGGGAGCAAATATCTGCCAATCATATCTTTGTTGATTACATTTCTTGTGTTCTAATAATCTAAACAACTCACAATTTTCTACACTGTTTCACCCAAGTATTCCCTTCAACACTCAATATAGACCTACCTACTTCCATGGAGGGAAGGGGAGACTTTCCTCCCTTCAAAGGATTCCCAAGGCCTGCCTCTAACTGCCACAGACTCTACCTCAGCTCCACCTTTCCTCAAATGTGAGATGACACTAAGGAACTTCCTATACTTTCTGGGCATCCTCATAGATATGGATTCTGTTTCTAACAGCTCCCCAGACAACAATTGTGAGTCCACTGTATTTCCTCATACAGCTGGATTGCATGAAGATCTCGAAGGATGGCAGACAAATAATCACATATATTCAGATCACCTAGGGACCTACCCTGCTTAAAAGGACTATGTTGAGTAAGACAAATAGTGTAGAATCCACTGTATATGAGATACTCACTGCAAAATTCACTTCATACCACATTAAGAATGATGTTTTTACTTGTGTAGGACATTTTTGTGTTTAAGATTATTGTATCTTAGGTACAAAAACTGCATAATTGCTCTAATGTGAGCCTAGTTTTTATCACAATACCAAAGTTTGATCTTGAACAATTTACCACAACATTATCCAAGAGAGATCTTATAAAATGGTAAATTGGACTCTGAGAACACCTTTTATCCTTTGTCATGAGCAATAAAATTTGGGTTTCAGTTGATGAGACATGAAAAAGACTGAACCCTACCTACACTGAAATTCATTTGCTTCATTTATGGAGTACAGAATATCATGCATATCAAAGAAAATGGTGTTTAATAAACTTTTTAAAGACTACCCATTAATTGAGAAAATAGTTGCTGTATTATGATAATGGAAAAATTGTTCCCTTTAAATGTGAATGTTTTCTAACCATGCCCCTAAAAAGTTTTTTTTTGGGGGTCACAATAGTTATCCACTTCTACTTTAGTTTTATTTAAAAATTTAGGTATCTCTATTTCCTTTCTTTTCATTATGCAACCAGTATATGTGTTCAAATTTGAAAATAGCCATTATTGGATGAATGCATACTACTTCCATTATTTTTAATTATGCTTTATATGTTTTATGATTCTTAATTATTTTCTTTTTATTTTCAGCCTTTTTCCTGCGGGAAATGTTTTCTAGTACTTCTGCAATCTAATAATTTTAAAATGTGTATTCTGCTTTTGGTTATACTGAATATTAATTCAAGTGCAAACTTTTAAATGCTCCAGCACACATTTCTCTTCCAGAATGGAAGAATTATTGTTGACCCTTTATATTTAATAAGATGGAAAGATGACCATTATTTTACTATTCATTTTTTCCATATTTCTTAATTCCCCTGGGATAGAGAATGATTCTGATGATTGTAATATTGCCTACTACTTCACTGTTATGTGAATGAATGAGTATATTTATATATTATTCTTTTGTTTCATATATTCATTCAGTTTTCCATTTTGACAACAATTATTTAGACAGTATTTGCCTACTAAGTTCATATTTCATATTTCATAATAGTACTACTTGCCTATTTTTACCTGTTTATTTTGTCTATTGATTAGTTGTTACATGTACCCAGGCATTTTTTTGAAAAATATGTTGGTGGTTTACTTGACCTTTTCCTACAGTAAATGTTTACTCAGAATTCCATCTACTTTCTACAACTTGCTATCAATGTTCATTTCTTCTTTTTTCCCTGGGATATTCCAGGAACTATTTTCTTTTTTTATTTATTACCAGTTTAGTCATTCTTGAGCAACTTGAAAGTTCATGTCTGAGGTTTGCTGATATTCACAAACAAAAGAATTCATTTGACTCCGTCAATAACCATTTGTGTACTTAGATCTTCCTAACAGATCTAGACCTTGATGACTGCTTCACTGAAGAGCTTCATGTAAATTTGCAGTCTTTACTGGCTCAGCCCTTATAGAAAGCTATGTGGGGTTTCCTCAGAAGACAAAAAAATGGATTTACTGTACCATCCTACAATTTGAATAGTATGTATCTACCCAATGAATACACATTAAAAACATGCTAACACAAAAGGAAATCTGGACTCCTATGCTTAATGCAGCAATATTTACAATAATCAAGATAAGTATATAACCTAAACATCTCCAAACAGATGAGTGGTTAAGATTTTGTACATATGCACAATGAAATACTACTCAAATAATGCTAAAAAAAGATAGACTTGTGCCATTTGTGTCAACATGGATGGAACTGGGAGATGTTTTGTTAAATGAAATAAGTCAGAAGAGAAAGATAAATACTGAATAATTTCCCTTATATGTAGAATATACAGAAACCAAACAAAGGGTCAGACAAAGACAAACTTTAAAACTAACACTTGAAAGCTGATCATATAAAGCATGGAGGGGAGCAGAGAGAGGAGTAAGTACAGGGTAGAGAAAAGCACATGGACAATGGTGGAGGAATAAGGGTACTTTGGTTGAAAGAAGAGTTACTATGACCACACGTAAAAGCAAAATTCTAATCTGTCCAAACAAATTAACAATGATGTAAAACAATGGTACCTCATTTAGAATTTTAAATAAATAAGTATATTTAAATTTTTTGAGCAAATAATAAATTTGTAGTCTTTAAAAATCAATCACATTGTATGACCCTTTTGAATTGATAAAGGATTTGCTACCCAGCCTAATTATATTAACTTGGGAACATAATTACTGGTAGAAAATTTGATTTTTTGTATTAAACTATTTTTATTTTTAGATACAGGTTAGATGATACCACCCACCAAATCCTGTTCTATTTTCCTGTTTCCTCCTTTTATCATTGTTCCCATATCTGTGTTCTATATCTTACCTGACCCTCTTGCATTGCCAAATGGTTCTCCTTAAAAATATATCAAAAGAGTGCAGAAGAAATAATTTGATAGAATGAAATGAACTTAGCCAAGATAGAATGCAGTTGCTTCACCATTTAATTGGTGAAGGCTCCAGAATGCTGAAATATATAACTCAGTAAGACGGGTTAGAAATTTCTCAATATCTTTCTGCTTGATCCAACTTGCCTACCTCTGGCACCATCCAAGTTTTACTTGGTAGAAATTACTCCTGGTATCTAGCAAATCATTAGTCTGTATTCCTAATTTCCAGCACTGTGGAAGTTTTTATCTATCACTCCATTTACATAATTATTCCAATGAGAATTTGGGAAGGTAAATAACATGCCTCTAACTAACTGCCCTTTTATCTGGGAAGTTCATCTTCATAGGGATTTTAATGGGAACTGAGCAAAGGAATATTAATCTAGCAACATCTTAAAAGAATACTTACCCCCTTGACTTTCTTTACAGTGGAAACTGCCTATGTAAATGTAAAATAAAGCATACTAATAGGCATAAATAGGACATTGGGATTATGACCCTATTCCTTTCCACTTACATCAAAATAGACAATGATCAGTGCCTAGAGAAAGCATCTGTCACACTTGACATTTCTCAAGAGAAGAATTAACCATGGCACTAGCCAGGCTAACTACACAAGGATGTCAAGAGCAAAGAAGAGGGATTGGTGGAGAAACCTTGTTAAAGAGGTGCCAAGCATTGACATGATGTAGTTGAGAGCTCAGGACACAGGTTCTGTCCAGTGGCTGCATGCTCTCAAGTCCTGGTCCTACTGGCAGATTAGCTGGAAGTGCTGAGGCAAGGCAACAGGTCTACACTTCTGGGTCTATATTGCAAAGATGGCATTTATCTCAAAGGTTAGCTGTAAGAAAGAAAAGCATTATAGTACCTGGCCCATGGTCAGGCCTCATTTGTTTTAATTTTTGTTATTAATCTTGCCCATATTTCTTACCTAGAGAAATACTGGATGTAGACATGGCAGCTTCTGGCTAAGAAACATAGTCTTGAGCTGCAAATACAGATGAGAGTGAGCTTACTAGTTCCAGACATTCCAGTGGTGGGGTAGGAGTGGAGGTCAGTGACCTGGACACAGGGGGAGAGTAACAGCTGTTCGAGAAGAGGAAGTCCAAGCTACAAGTCACTAGTCTGCATAGTCCCTGAAGACTAGAACATTGCCTTATTTTCCCTGAAATTACTATTTCTTCACCTAACCTAGAGACCAGTATGAAACAGACATTTAATAAATATATGCTAAGGTATGAATTTTTGAATTAACTGCAGTATGATCAGAAATAAGAGGGAGCAGAGAAATTAGAGCAGACAAGAGGTAGCACGGAAGCAGAGACTGAGTAGATCATCATAATATCAGCATTCAGAATCAAAACTTATTCACTAAATTAAATTATCCAGATGAAGTTACTTCATTTTCAATTCACACCAAAAATACTGTTTTCAAAATAAAGACACTGTAAGGAAGAAGAAGATAAAAAACTTGTTCAGGCTCTCCATTAGCCTGTGGTGAGTTAGGGCTGACCCAGGCTGTCAGCACACCATCCTCTAACCCCAGGACTGTTCAGTCTTGGACAGGCATGAGGCAAAAATCATCCTGACCCCTGGAAAAGTGGGTACATGGAAGCTGCTGAAGCTGTAAAGCAAATGCTCACCTCAAAATATATCCTTGGATGGAGGGAGAAGAAGAAAACTGAGGGGTGTTGCAAGGCAAATTGGTTAAAATCAGACTGTTTTTACTTTCCACAAAAAGAAGAGCCCATAACCTTTAGATGTTAGCAAACAACAGATGGGCCTTGCATTTACAACAGTGTTTCCAATGTGCGGCTCTGGGCACTGAGCAGTGTAAAGGGGCCTAGGAGGAAAGCAGTTGCCATTCCTCCTCTCTCAGTGTTGGCCTGCCTCTGTCTCTCTCTCTGTCTCTCTCTCTGTCTCTCTCTGTCTCTCTCTCTCTTTCTCTCTCTCTGTCTCTCTCTGTTTCTCTGTGTGTGTGTGTGTGTGTGTGTGTATAAAGGGGCCTAGGAGGAGAGTAGTTGCCATTCCACCTCTCTCTGGTCTCTCTTTCTCTCTCTCTCTTTCCCCCTCTCCCTCTCCCTCTTCCTCTCTCCCTCTTCCTCTCCCTTTCCCTCTCTCCCTCTCCCTCTCTCTGCTTGCCTGCATGTGCAGTGTCCCCTATCTCAAAACAAAGGCATACTGGGACTCTTCCTATATTTGCCCAAATAGATAGTGAAACTTCCTGACCTGGTATGATTGCCCCATAGGTGTATATCTGAAGAGTCCTGGAGCACAAGAAAAGACAAATGGTGACTCTAGAATTTGGTGAGTGAATGTGGACTCTCCCACTGGGTGGTGCCTCACATTCCTTTGACCATATCTAAACTATAATTGGAAACTGAATAATAAAATTTTCAAATAGTCTATTTTACCTTCCTTTCTATAGCCTACTGTAGCATCCACAGAGTCAACTGCCATAGCAGCCACCAAAGAAAACACAAGCTGGTGGGTCACTGTAAGAAAAATGCTAGACAAGCTGGAGGAACTAGTATTAATATGATTTTAATTTACTCCAAAATTAAAAAGAAAAGCAAAATGTGAACAGGGTATTGGGATCTGCACTGTGCATCCTGAATTAATAATGCCTCATTTCTGTTTCCCAAATGACCATGATTATGATTCTGACTTTTTTGGCTGATGACTCAAGAATAAAATGCCAACAATTCAGCTGCTGTCACTATAAAGAGAGGCATATCTGCATTTTGAAGGGAATCATGTCATGCTGGGGATACCCTCAAGGTATTCTAGGAGGAAACACATGAGCAGAAAGTTGCTGTCTTAAAGGCCCCTCCTAATCCTTCCCCAAGTGGGGTCTCTGCAGCACTTGTATTTTCCTGGAAGATCAGCAGTGGATGTCTCTGGGTAATCATCTTTTCTCTGAAGGTGGTATTTCTTGACACACCTCAGCCAGTGGGGCCAACTGTGATATAGTGTCATCAGAAATCCCACACTAGCCCCCAAAGCAAGAGACTCCCACTTATCATAGTACCCAAAAGAGAAGATGATGGTGTCAGTGAAGGAGCACATTTGCTCTGTAGCCCCATATCTCAGTGTGTGCCGATGCATGGCTGTCCTTGTGGGAGAAATCCACCCAGGATATAACAGACAGCAAGCAGGCTAGGGAGCAGGGGGCAGTTCCTGGCTTCTGGTCTATCCATTGGTAGATGGGAGTAGCAGCATATTCCTTGGATTAGGCCACAAAAACCAGATGTGCAGGAGGAACAAGGGGAGGCTCAAGGAACTGTAGACGCTAAGGCACTTCCACAGATCCACTGCCTTTCTCAAGACCTGTGAAGATTGGAGCAATCTGGAAATAACATTTCACAAAGCCAGGGTCTGAAGTCAAGAATTTTTGTATGGGCTGACAGAGGATGCTAGAATGCATGGCACATAAAGTCTTAGGCAATCAGTCCCTGGAACAGGTGACCAGCTTTTTGAGTGTCACAGCAAGTCAGAGACCGCAAGGCACTCTACCAAGGCAGTCCAAGGAGCAGGGCTCATGGAGATGAGGGAAAGACAAGCCAGCACGGATGGGATGGGAGGGTGCCAGAGAAAGGGTGCTACAGCCATCCCATATTAAAGAGCTGACGCCTCAAAAGCTACCAGTGTGGTCCAAGAATCAACTCTGTAAGAATTAACTTTGTGACGTGTTAAAAATGTAGTTTCCTGCATTCTACCCTTTGTCTTTGAAGCAGAATCTTTGGGGGTTGGCTTGACTTGAAGGGGGAGTGCCAGAGAAAAGAAAGACTGAAACAAATCTATCCCAGTCCAGGTTTTCTTTATTTTACCTCCAGGTCTCCTCCCTAACAATCCCCAGGGCCCAGCCTAGCATACACAAGACAACTTCAAAACTGAGAATAAATTTAGTATAGTACAAGGCTCATTACCCCTTGGACTAATCCTCAGGCCCCACCTGCTGTGGTAAGGAGCCCTGCAGCATTAGTCCATTCCCCATGCAGGCCAAGAACTCAGGCTCCCCTGGGGTTATAAGCTCAGGGCTTATAGCTCAAACCAGGGATCCCTGCCAAGACCCCACCTACATCCTCAGCCCTGTCCCTCCCAGCTCCCTGGGGTTAGAGTTGCCATGAGGCCTAACAACTGGTATAGGGGCAGTTAAGAAATAATTACAGATCCAGAACAACTTCAGCCTCACCATCCTGACAGAAAAGCTATTGGCAGCTGAATTCCATCTTCTGGTGTGACTCAGAATTATGCGCTCCTGGCCTTGGATCTCCCAGTTACAGAGCCTGCAGTTCCAGGCACATTAGAAACACCTATTAAAACACAGTTTAATGAAAGAAACTTGTGATAATCCAAGTCACAAAGCACATGGCTCCACACCATAGCAGCACCCCAGAAGTGTCTGCTCTTCCCTCCATGATTTCCCAGGTCATCTCTCTATGGGACAGACAGTAATTTATAGGATCTTGAGAGATTCTGCTCCTCTAAAAGCTGGTTCTTGCTCCAGGTTTTTCCAGTCCCTGGCTAGATGCAGAATAGCACAGAGCAGGAATCAGCAGTTTTCTTTCACAAAGGGCCAGATAGCAAATATCTTAGACCATCACCATCTCTGTCACAGCTGTTCTGCTATGCTGTTGAGTGTGAAAGCAGTAGAAAATAGGTAAACAAACACACTTAGCAGAACTCCCACAGAGCACCCTTAGGGAAACATCATCTAAATGTTGCCCTCTGTCCAGTTTACTAACATTTTGCATAGTGGTTCACAGGGAAGAAGACTCTAAAGACAGATGGTTGAGCTTAAATTTTAGCTCCAACAGTTTTCTAACTGCACAGCCAATGCAAATCCCTTGACTTCTGTAAGATCTGTTATTATTGTCTACATCACACTTTTTTTGTAAGGTTTCAGTGAGATTCATGCAGATTACATGCTAAAAAGAGTTTTGAAGCACATAGTAACCAGTTAATAGTTGATGGTTCCAACAGATATTTACAATCTGCCAGCACATCAGCATGTATGTATGACCCCTTCCTGGCTATCTATTGGGTCCCACCTAAAAGGCTGCCCCCCCCCCTACCCAAGCTGGCTCCACTCTTTCAAAGGTGTTTTCATATTGGTCAGCTGTTCCAGCAAGAATCAATGCCTGGGACTGGGTTAGATGCTAGAGGCCCCTCCCTACACTGCTAAGTAAGGGTTCTGCATGTTCTGTGTCCCCTATCTACCTGGGGCTGCCACTTGGCTCCATGTGACTGGAGCTGCACCCTCCTGTACCACTGACAGCCTACACAGAAGAACAGCACTAGGTGGATACTGATTTTCTTCCCACATCTTGCCTACCAGTAGTATTCCAAGGAATGTCCTTTGCTAGAAAAAGGGAAAAATGCCCTGTGATCAATTAAATTTTAGGAACAAAGGGATAAAGAAAGTTTAAAATGAATTTATCATATGATCCAGTGACTCTACTCCTAAAAATCTACCCAAAGGACACACACATACACACACACAAACCCACTAATTTGAGAGGAAATCTACACTCTTAGATTTTTTGCAACATAATTTACAATAGCCAAGACATGTAAATATGGGGCTAGAGACAGTTTAAAATGTTTCATGATTCTAAATGACCCAAAATAAATGAGTGGATCAAGAAGCTGTGGTACATACATGCAATAGATAAACTCATGCCATTTGCAGCAACAGGGGAGGAGCCGGAAGGAATTATGCTGTTAAATAAGTCAAAAGGGAAAAGATAAATATCAGAAGGTTTCAACTCTATGTGGGATATAGAGACCCCAATGAAACGGTCAGGACAAAGATGAAATATGCAAGTTGACTCTGGATCTGGCATACACAGCAGGGTAAGGGTAGCTAATGGGGTCAAGATGGGAGGGAATAGCACAAGGGACTGTGATGATGGGTCAGCAGTGATATGGTGGTGGAAGGACCACAGGAACAACACCTGAAGGGAGAAATCAAACAGTGTCCAGAATTAACAATGCAAGAAAACTAAATAAATTCAATAATAAAATAAAACTTTTCTTTCCTACAGATCTTCTCAAGGACCTTCATCAATTAATTTGTGTTGTTCATTTTCAAAAGAGGGTTCCAACCACTTTGCAGCATTTCCAAAATATATTTTAATATCCAACAGCTTTTGAGAGCCATTGCACATGATCAGGATTCTGGGGGACATATTTAGGGAAATGCACCCATGGATGAAGGGCTCTGCTCTCTGAGGTGATTGATGGCAAAGGTTAGGGTGTACATGATAAAGAAATCAATAGAGTCCTCTTGCTTGTTACATGTGTTTTCATTTCTCCTCACAACTTGCTCAGCACTTTTGTGCTTTGGATACAGCTTGCCTGCCTTGGGAATGGGTTTCTCAAGCATCCAGGCTCACCCCCATCAGCCAGACCAGCCAGATCTGTAGAGTATTCCCTAGGTTCATGAAACCCAATGCCCCTTCCTTCCTGAAGACACCCCCCCACCCCATCACCCCCGTCAATCTGCATCTTTCCAAATGTTCTCCTCTTCCACTCTTAAAAGAAGTTCAAAGTGACCCACAATTCATGTCAAAACTACTGGCCTGCAGTTTCCTAGTTTGTCCCCATGGGCTCCTTTATAAAACCGTGGCTTTATTGATCTTAGTCATTCCATCTCCTTAGGGGCCTTTTCTGAACTCAGTGAACTTCTTTAAAACATCCCCAGGCCTTCTCCTGTTTCCCTCAGTCCCCTTTCTGTGTGTTCAGAGCCCCATGGTGCTGACCTAAGGAGGCAGTGTGGAAATGCTAAATCTTTCTAGCAATCCCCAGCTTGGCTGTTTGCATTCTTCACCCCCATCTGTGTCTACACGGTCACATCCCTTGCTGCCCTAGCAGAATCTTTCCGTTTGTTTGCAGAAGCAGAGCAGAGACCCTTATTCTGCCGAGTCCCCCCTCCCCCCCCACACCACCCCACCTCCTACTGCTGAGTTAAACTTGTTCATTGACAAGAGACTCTTCTTCATTTTCTTTATTGCGGATCAGCGGTAAATGAGCTTACAATCAAACAAGGCCTGGGAAGTGCCTTGAAGTCTCCTGATGAAAGATGCTCCGGCGGTGCTACATATTATTATTTCTGCAACAAGAGAAATAATGACTTGTTGCTTCATCTAATTCCCCTGAGTGGGTTCAGCCTCTGTAATTACCTGGGTTATAGGGCACTTGCTCAGAAGGCTGCATCCGCAGGCACAGGCAGCCAGATGGCCCTCCGGGCCCACCACGTGGTGCTCCCCGGCGCTCACTCGGGCGTAGCTACTGAGAGCCGTCCCATCCTCCCAACCGTATGGGAGGATGAAGTCCGGTTTGTAATGTTTGACTTTAATAGAATCTACAAACTCACGAGGCAGGTTTGTGCCAGTTTCTGCCTGTGGCCCCAGCACTCATGTGGAGGGAACAGATGTCTGTATTTCTCAAGCCAGGGTCCAGATTCTGGAAAGATGATCTGGGAAGGCATAAGGTGGTCTCCCCCTCTTGGGGTTCAAGTTGGCCTCTCACCATTGTTTTCTTCTTTCCTTGGCAAAACTGCTTCAGACTCATTTTCAAAATGAGAGGGTTTTGATGCCCAGGCCCATGATTTCCAGCCCACCCTTCCCAGACATCAGTTCTTCAAGTAACATTTGTGGACACTCCAGGGCCTGGGTAAGCCTGATGGGGTTAGGGGGTCTGCTCTTCTATTACCCATGTACAGTTCTCTGTGCAATTTTATTTGGGAAGGGAAAGCTTTCATCGGTCTGAAAACGATCAGGGTTAAATATTGCTAAAGTCTTTGAATTCTTCTTGTCCTTCAATCCCCATTGGAATCACCTCCCATTCAGATGATCAGTTCAAAGTCTAGCTTTTTAATGCCCCTCCTTTTCTCTCATATTTACTCAACTGTCAGTTATAAATATTAAGATGTATTTATGGAATGAAATAAAGTTACTCATTTTGTATAATTTGGTTATCTGGTAGAGAATGAATTCTATCATTTGTAGTATGGGAGGTCAATAACTATTGCTGGGAAAGTATCCTCTACCCATTGTTTCACTTAGTTCTTTTGCCTTTACAGTTCCTCCACCTACCCCCTTCAACAAGGATTTTTGACACCTCATCCAACAGCAAGCCAGAAACTGTTGACCTCAGAGAGCATCCATGCCAATTCTTAAAGTATATCCATATGTTTCAGGTTTACAGTGCTTCCCTATTAAAGGGGTTCCCTTCACACACAGCATTTAGCCATGAACCTCCTGTTCTATAATTTCTGACTCTGGCTGTCAGAGGAAAAGTTTTACCCAGTACAGGGTTTACCAGGATTACCTCCTGTGAGCAGAGCTTCCCAAAAAATGTGTGGAGGCTCATTCTTTTTCTCCAACTCATCTATTCATCTTCTACCCTCAGGACTTACCCTTTAGCCCTCCTAATGCCTCACTAAAGGCTCCTTTCTGAGTGCAGAATTGGTTTAGGTTCACAGACTTCTTCCTCCTTTTCTAGCTGCCTTCTTTATCCAGCTGAGGCATCATATCTCTCGCAAGGACTAACTGGTCACCCCATGTCCCTGAAGTCTCCCTCCCTGGCAGTTCCAGGAATCAACAGGACTTCAGGGATGCCACACCCTGTGCTGCTCCTAGAAGCACATGAAGTGGACTGAGCAGGCAACTTTCAGAACATCCTACAAGTCTACCAAGGACAGTCTTTGACCCTGATATTGCAAATGGCAGGAGTGATTGTCACCTACCTAGGAATTCTCTGGCCATGAAATCCCATTCTTTTGTCTTATGCCTTAATGAAGCACCAGGTGGCTCCATCGACACCCCCCCATGCCAGGTGACATCATTGCAGTAGCAGGCTGCCAAGGTCACTGTGACCCTTCAAGGAGACAGGGGAGAAAACCTAAGAGCTACTGCTTCTGGGAAAGTTTCTCGAGAAGCTCTGTTCCTGCTACTCCCACCCCACACATAAGGACCCCCCACATCCTGACCTACGCTGGGCCATATTTGACCCGCCAGGGAGAATGACACCCTTTTTCAACAGGCTTTTTAAACCTCATGTGGACGGGGCCCCACATTCTCTGTGAGCTCCTCCCTTGCCAGACAATACAGGGAGGTGATTAGTTAAGATGTCTCAGTGCCACAGTCTGACCCCATGTTCTCCTACTATTTCCTGGCCTTCCTCTCTCTTCCCCAGTTCCAGGCCTCCCACACATCAATTTCTCATCAGGGCCTGTGGCCCATAGCAGCTTTCCTCTCTGATGCCTTTCTGAAGGCCCACGCCTGCCGAGTCTGAGCTGCATCTGGCTGGGGTAGGCCAGTAGAGATCTGGAATCCAAACAGTCTTTAAAGAGTTATGACTCCAGGAACTGTGGATGGCAATGTTTTCTATTATTAACAGTTCCAACTTTCCCATCTGGCTGTTTTCAGAATGAAAGCTGGAGATTACTGTCAGCATTAATTATAATCAGGTGTACTTTTCTTCAACTCCATTTTGCCCCAATGATTTCTCACACAGCAAGAGATCCTGAAAACTCATGTTCTTTGAAATGTGGTGCATAAATCCTCACTGCTGGTGAGAGCTGCTGCCAACCAACAGAGCTCTCCTGGGCACAGGTAAGCTCGGGAAGCCACTTAGCCCCTCAGGTTCAGAGGGTTGCACAGAGCCTTTGTGTCATCAGGGCAGAAAATGTCAAGAGAATTGACTTCCTTGCAAGAGTTTTAGTACTTACTGCTTCTGGTCTAACCAGAGTTCACTTGGGAAGGTTAGTAGGAAATCTAATTTTAGGGCCCAGCTACCCAGAGAGTGCCCAGTCTCCTCAAGGAAAACCACACACATGGAACACATGAAACCATCTGAGCTCTGTCCTCGAGTCTGTTCCTCCATGTCTTCTCCTCATATTCCTAGTCAGTGTTCGAAAACTTTATCTCATTTGGAGAACTTTGCTTTCTCTCCATCTTTGTCTTTCTATGTGTATTCATATATATGCTGTTTCTCTTACTTTTCAAAACTTATTTTCCTCCATAGATCCTCCTCACATATTTATCTGTGGGATTAGACATCAGGGCCATCCTCATTTTAGAAACACACTTTAATTCAAATGGGTTATCGTGTATTCTGTATTTTGGCATTTCTTCCATAGTTTGCGATTGTTCTTCCATAGATTGCGATTGCAGTTCAACTGTCCCAGGACAAGCAGAATGGCCCTGGTCCAGCACGGACACCTGCTGAGCTGCTGCCTGCTTACCTGCACATCTTCACCGTGCTCCTAAATGTACTTGGGGAGATAATGGTGTCAGTTTGAGAAAGTATCAGGGATTGGCTGCTCACCCTCTGCAGAGTCCTTGATTTGGGGACACCTGGAGAAGAACCAGAGGCTGCATTTTAACCCTGTGGAAAAGTGAATCTCTTCCCTTGGAGAGTAGGAGGGGGACTACTTTTAAAAGACTGCATATGTGCAAACAGTGTAAAAGCCACTTCTCTTTTGTCATGGGGCCCAATCTTCAAGGATTCCTTTTGTCACATGCAGCTCATTCCAGTTTTAATGGCTTAAACCACCTCACCCAGTGTTTGGAAAAGAAAACCATTAACTGAGAAACATTGCCTCATCCTCAACTTCCCCTGACACACCACCCACAAAATAATAAAGGGGGGAGAGAGTTGACAACTTTGAAAGAGCTGGGTGGAGTATGACTTATTTCCTCAATAAAAACTAAGTAGAGGAATTTACCACAACCGCATTAGTTAAGACTGCTAATCTGGCCATGGCCATAACTTGCCCCAGATCTCTGCTCCCAAATCACTTGCCTCTTCGAACTCTACTGTGGTGCCAGTTCTGCCTCATACCACTCATCCATGGCTTCCTTACCTCGCTGCCCGAATACCTTCAGAGATGGGTATTACCCGCAGCCTCCTCTGAGTTTCTGCAGCCATCATTTAGATGAATTCTTGGACTACATTTCATAATCTCAGTAGAATAAATGAAGTTTTTGACAGTTAATTTATTTCCTTGATGTATTTCATATGTTTCTTCAGATAAAGCACTGGGTTAGTCCTGTTAGTTGTCTTGAATCGGATATTAGGTGAGAACACTTCCTTGACACCATTATTGAGCTGTGCATTAATTGTATTTGCACAGTCATAGAACTCAATGGCCTTAGAGTGCCTAATTTTTCTACTTCATTAAACTCAATGGGTGTGCTGAGATTCACAAATGAGACAGTTATGAATGTGGCCACAGCCACGTGGGTAGGCTTAAAATGGTATCTCATCTCTGAAATCATCCATTACAGGCAAAATTAAGGGAAATGTGTCATGTAAAAAAATAATTCAAGCAAACACTCTCTTTCCCAGATTTAAATGTTTTTATACTAGTGTTTTTTTTTTTTTAATTATCAAGTTGGCAAATTTCTTTTTCTTCCTATTTCTTTCCCCAAGTTCTAAACTGAAGGAAATGTCTCTACCTCTACTCCTTTCCCAGACAAACTTTAGGAAATGGAATAGTCATAGCTATACAATGGCAAGCAGGGCTTAAAGGAAAGATTGTGTGTTGAATTGAAACTAGATTCTGGGTGTGGCTGGTATCATTTCCTACACCATGACATGGATAGCTCATCCACATGGAATTTCATGGTCACGCTGGAAGACCACTGTTCCTGTTAAACCCCTTGAACCATACCAAGGGTCAAGGCCATCTCCACTTTAGGTTGGTGTCAGACAAATATTTATTTTAATCCTGGTCCTGTTACACATTTTAACATCAGAATATTATGTAAGCTTGTGGGATCTTGATTTTTGTATACATATATGTAATGGGCTAGAGGCTATTTCAAGGTTCCAAGAGCTTACTCTATTTAGCCTTCTAACTGATATGTTGCTTAGGCTGTATTCTCACTTAAAGGCTCAATGTAGAAACTAATCCATTTCCAAGCTCACTCATATTGGTAATTGTCAGTTCCTGGCAGCTGTAAGATTGAGGGTTCTGACATCTTTAAGTCAACAATTGGAGAACACTGTTGGAGCCCACCAAGCTTCTTACCATGTGGTCCTTCTTGTAAGCCTTCTTACAACTTGCAACTCACTTTTCAAAAACAGTGAATCTGCTTGTAAGACAGTCTTATACAACCAAAGGCATGGCATACCATCACTTTGCTACATTCTCTTCTTCAGAGCAAGTTCCACCACCCTCAGTGAGAAGAAGTAGGGTCAATGAGTTTGTCAGGGTTTTTGCCCTTCTGCCATCAGCCTTTTTGACTAACACCTGTCTCCCCATGATTGTATACAACTGGGTCCAATGGATGTGTGCTAGCAGAAGTTGGTCCACCTGAAGCTAGGAGTAGGGGCTGAAAGGGCAATACCACCCTGGGGGAGGGTAAGCATATGAGGTCAGCACAGGGAAAAAGAAAAGAGAACTTCAGAGAGAAACTTAAGTGGCTATTTCTTTGCTGCTATTAAAAAACCTAAAAAGAGCATTTCAAGGGTTTTGATATTCTTTGTCTGCTACAACCAATGATGAAACTACCCAGATTGGGATGGTTACAAAACAGAAGGGATAACACAGGGGACAACAGGAGGGGTAATGATGGTCCCCTAACAGCTTTCTGCCACAGCTAGCAGAGGATAAGAGGTACAACAGAATCTGCGTCCATGTTTCTCAAATATGATCCATGGACCAGATGCAAGTTTGTGGGACTAGTGCCACTCCTGTCCTGCTGTATTAGCATTCAACTATTGCTATTTGAAAAACTTAGTGGATTAAAAACCACCTACCTTCCTGTATGGCAAGTACACCCACGGCAGGTTCACTATTGATTCAGGTGGATGGATAAACAGAGTCCAGGATTCCACAGTGGGTCAGAGTGGGTTTGTATAGGTTTTATGCTCTCTGTGTAACAATCCTTCTTGCCAATTGCAGGGCCAGCATCAGGCTCACCAATCTATCTAAGTTCTTCATTGGTTCTAGCAGGACAGGGTAGGGCAAGGGAGTTGGGGCCAAGCAGGCCCCTGGCCCTCCAGCAATCTTCACAGTCTTTCTCTAGGCTCTCTCTGGCACTCTTTTGAGTTCTCTTATGTTAGTACTCACCTTTTTCATGCTCTCTGTGCACCTTTCTCCCCTCTCTCATAGGCCTGGCTGCATACTTACACATGGGCACACCCCCTGGACCACACAATCATGGGAACAATGAAATACTCCAGGTACAGGATTTATAGGGTAATGAAAGGGAAAGCCTGACTAATTCACTTACCCTACACAGATACATAGGAATACTAAGTAAGGAAAAAGATAAGGAGGTACGCATGGACTGGCCAGGGGGGCTGGAAGTCAGGCAGAAAAATGAGTCTTCCAGGCCCCCATGACTCTTTATGCTTTCACTAGGCTCTTCATTGACATTGTCTCTCTCATCTCTTTTGTAGTGGCACTACTCATGAGTTACACAGTAACTCATACTGTTACTGTCACTCCCACTAATTTTATCCTTACTTCTTGGCTCAGGTGTGCACATTTATACATACACTCACCCATGCACTTTGGGTCCAGGTGTCCACAATTATGAGAGCATGTGCCCATTTCCCACATTCCTAAGAGAATCCTACATGGGCCATTCATTGGTCATAGCTACAGAGGCCAGTGGTAAAAAAAAAAAAATGTCTGAATAACTCCTTTATCCTTATAGGGTAAGTGAGTTGGCCAGGGTTTATTCTCCATAGTCTGTATAACCAGCACATGCGATATTGCTCCCTCCCCATGATTGTGTGCACATGCCTGGCTCAGTGTGTGTGCATATGTGTGAGTAGGCACACCTGGGACTAGGTAGAAAAGATAAGGGGGGAGGGGAATCATCCTCGAAGAAAGCACTGGATAGCAGCAAACTAGGAGACCACAAGCATGAGAGAGAACCCAGAGAAAGAGAGTAGGTCTGGGGGGCTCGCCTGCTTCCCAGCTGCCGGGCTCCTGGACCAGGTTCTCCCTGCCCTGCCTGGTGTGACTGTGTAACCACTAGAACCAATGAAGAACCTACACAGTTTAGTGAGTCTGATGTTTGCAATGCAGTTGGCAATGAGGATGGGATGGTTAAATGCAGAGAAGACATACTAGATGTTGAAGATGGCAGGATGGTCTAATACAGACAGTTCTACATCCCTGCAGTCTTGCAGGGAATTTCAATATGTCTGCCTTTTCTCTTCTTGGAAAAATTAAATTAAAAAAAAGTTTTAAAAACTATTATACAGTTCTGAGGGACAAACCATCTGGAATGGGTCTCACAGCCTAAAATGGAGACATCTACAGGGCTGCATTATTTTAGGAGGCTCTAAGGATAATGGAGTTACTCAGATTTCTTTTCACCTCCCTTCACTAACCACTGTGGCTGCCACCTGTGACTTTCTTTCCTCCTAGATATCATCGCCCACATGTGATATTGTATTACTAGAAGAAAGTGCTTAGGAGAGAGAGCATAGCACGTGTGCCTGATCAGAAGCAGAAGATCGAGGTGGGAAGGAGGGCAGTTGGGAGGCTTGCTTACTATCTAACTCCCAGACTCCCTGTATGCCTACCTGTGGGCCCTGGCCCCTGCTTTAGCATTAAAGGCATGTCAAATCTATCCAGGGCTCCAAAATTCTCTTTTCAACTGCCCAAATCAACATTGAACCTATGTGACCTGGGATGGTTTGTACAACAGCAGCTCTAAATAAATTTTTCCCTTGATCTTCTGAGCTTCTAAAGACTGTGCACAATCTTTGGTTTGTGGAAACATCATTCTATCTTCAAAACCAGCAATGGTGTGTTGAGTTCTTCTTACATTATATACCTGTGACCTCCTGTTCTGCCTCCAACTTACGCATTTAAGAATCCTTTTTATTTCATTGGACCTAACTGAATAACCCAGGATAATATCCTTATTTTAAAGTTAGCTCATAAGCAACCTTAATCCTATAAGCAAACTCCTTGTTGTATGTAAGGTAACATGTCTTCAGGTTACAAGTGTTAGAATACAAAAGTCAATAGAGAGCATTATTGTACCTACTACATATCAGACAGTGAATGAATCAGACAGTGGATTCAGACACTTCTGGCTTAACAGGTCTTTCAAGTGACTCTAAAGCACACTCAAGTTTGGGAGTCACTTATCTATATTAACAGGAGTTGAAACAGCTATAGGACACAGGTGTTAACATTTGGTAACTGGCGAGATTTAGGAGACAGGGGATTGTGTTGATGATTAAGTTACACTAAATAAAAATATCTTTTAAAATCCACCAGGGATAAACAATAGGATTCTTTTTCTGGTTTAATTTTATGAAATCATTATTGTATTCACAAAAAGACAAGCAAAAAAATCTTTTTCCTGGTGAAATGCTACATGCAGGGAGGAGGAGTCAAGAAGTGAGTTGCTGTCACCAGTATTTCACACAGAGGAAACAGAAGAAGATGGCACCTTATCATGCCCTGGAGGAGGGTGTGTCACTCCAGATAGGATACCTCATAATCCTTGTAATTAGTAATAATTCCCATAGTGAGACTATGAGGCAGTGATTCCAGTGATGTGAATCAAACCACAGGATATAAAACAGGTTCTGTAAGTCAGACGTTGCTGTGCTTAGTAAAAAAAATTCACCTGCTCAGTATGTTATTGTGAAGCACATTATCGTACTGGAAGTTCCATGTTATTTGTTGTATATTGTAATGGCTAAATGGTTAAGAAAATAATGAATGTATTATTCTTTCCTTTATAAGGTCAGGATTTCTCTTACTCATTGACCAAAACAGCCTCTTGGCTGGGAGGATGAGAGATGAGTAGGGAAAGAGATTAGAATTTGTCAGAGAATTAATTGAATATTTGCACTTTGCCTCTCAGAATATAGAGATTATTCAAAGTAGCTTTTTTTTTCTCCACTTTTTATATGTCAAGGATTAACTGTGGAGGACTGTGATGATAAATTTCTTTTTATAGGAAAAACAACTATTTTTCACTAATGCCTATTCATAATGAATTAAGAAAGAAGCAGGTTAGTTAAATCAGCGGTTATCAAACATTAGCTGCATCAGGATCATCTGGAGAGCTTGATAACCTACATCTCAAGGTCCTGTCTCAGAAAGTCTGAATCAGTAGAGTAAATGTGTCTTGCCTTCTCCCAGAAATATTTAGGAAGCAACAGGGAGAGAGGTAGAAAGTGATGGGGAAAGAAAAGATTTATGTCCCAGTTTTCCTCTTTCCTCGATTCAAACATAGAAACAAAAATGAATTTTAAAAATTGGAATAATTCATAAGACAGAGGAAGAAGCTGAAGGAAGGTCCCCAAGCATCCCTGCAATGGTTTCTGAAGAGTAGTACTCAGAACCTTATACCAGTACTGTGCAGTGCAGCCCAAAGCAGACGATCAGGCCCCTGGATGAACCCTTCAGCTGCCTGCAACCTTCATTGGTTCTACATGGGACCATACCAAGATGGGCTGATGGCCTGGGATTGGAAGGGGCTCTTCAATCCCCATCATAAGAAGAGAGACCATGTTACTGATGGGAGTTAATCACCCCTACAGAGCATCTGCTCCCTGAAACAACAGACCACAATTTGCCAGTCACAAACTTCAGAATTAGGTGCCAATAGGTCAAGGATCACCTATATACAAAAAATATCAACAAAAAATGGAGGGGCCTCCTAATCCCTTCTATCACATACCTACATATACCATCCCACTCCCCCCACAGCCAGATATCCCTCATAAAGCAGTCAGAGAAAGGAGACAGATGACTAAGGACAAAGAATGAAGGCTTAGTATTTCCCAAGGGACAATAAGTGCCTTTTATGAGTCAGTACTGAAGGATCAGTGAGTGTGGGGGTGCTATGTTGAGGGTTCAGAAGTTTTCAGAGGTTTCGGCCATTTAGCAGGGACTACTTTCAGTGGGTGGGTCAGATGATGACTCCTTTGACGCATGGTTGCTGTCACTGGCGTGTTATGTAAGGGTTTGAATGAATCATTACAAGTAAAAATCATTAAGATGGACCCAAAATTATCCTTTCTCTAGCCCTACGAATATGTCTTTAACAACAGAAATCAAATGAAGTATTTGATTTTAATTTGAGTCTTTGGCAATGAGACCAAATAATTATCACTATCAATTTGAGACTGAGGTTAAAGTAGTATACCCTTGTTCCTTTCTTTGTTGCAATGAACTTAGACAACAAAAAAAAAGTAACAATGATTTTTCAACAATTGGGTATTTCATGTGTAAGACTCAATGCTGGGTTCTATGTGCAACACAGAAACAAGCAGAACAACATTCTCTAGGGAAAGTAGTATGTTATTCTGACTAGACAACCTCTGAAATGACTGTAGTTCTGAGTGTTTCCAGACCAGCTAAAATGACAAGAGCAATGGCATTGAGATGTGAGTTCAAAATCTCTGTAAATTCTGCATTCTTCTTATAATTCTTCAAAAGTAGAGAATAGATATATGACAGGGAGCTTTAGGAGCATGGTTTCTCTAAACCAAACATAGTACTAAGCTGTCATGCTGCAGGGGAGTATGTTTTGCAATAGAAGCATTTTGTTGAGGTCGCTTATGTAACCAACTCCATCATCTCAATCATGTATAAGAAGTCTTGAGCAATGATGAAGCATAAGACAATAGATAAGGATTTCCTGCTGGTCATACCTAATGTGAACATTGCACATTATCTCTTACTAATAAGAACATTCAAATAAATTGGAGTTTTTTCTGTATATTTCTTTCAATTATTGAAATATTTCCCTTATACTCAGCTACTTAAAATTGACTAAAGTATGTTTTGTGTAAGAAGTGAAAGTATTTGCTGAAATGTACAAATGTCATAATGTTTACTGAAATGTATAAAGTCCAGCTAAACTCTTGGTATCTGGAATGACAAATACATTGTTTTATGCCTGACTCATTTATGAAGTGTATTTTCAGGGCTATTTTTTTCATTGAGATGCATATAAAATATATTATTAAATGTGGCCTTGCTAATATTATGTTAATGCTGTCATTTTACTTAAAATGTATGGCACCCCTGTATATTAAAAAAATGTTTATAGAGAAATTAGAAATATTATCGGCAAAATTAAGTCAGCTTTGTGTATTTTTAAAGGTTATTCTTTCTTGTTAGTCCTCTTACTGTGACTCCATGCAAATATTTATCATTCTAGGGATTTCATAAATGTGACATAATTATCTTTTCCATATTTAGTTTTAGCACACTAAATTTAATGACTGCACAATATCCCATCAGTTAACCAAAATGCTTAAGAATAGGATGTTCCTCACAATTAAATGAATTTACTGGTAAATTCAGGCTTCAATGGCAAATCCTTTTATCTTCACCCTTGTGAGAAATCTTTCCATGTTAGTGTATTGAGGATTAACAATTGGTAGTCACAAAAGAATGGTATTTTGTTTCTATTTTTATGAATTCAAATATCTTTTCTTAAAGAGTACTTGAAATGTGGTTATGGTTCTTGAGTCTGAAGTATATCATTTGTTTCTTTATCCTTAAAAATAAAGCAAAGGGGGTATACGGCCAGGAATGCAAGTGGGAAAGACTGTTCACCTGGCTACCTGGAACTGTGAGCTCAGGGCTCACCCCTGTTGCCCAGGTAACCAACCTGTGGGCTAGGGAGGGTCAGGTGCTCTGGACAGTGGTAACTAAAGACTGCAGTTAAACCAGGAATGCAAGCAGGAAAGACTGCTCACAGCTCAGAGACCCAAAAGCACCGGTGCCGCAAGCGGCACTGGCACATACTAAGGAATAGAGGACACTGAATAATCAAGTCTGTCAAGACACCCTAACCAAAAAGATTTCTACACAAATCCGAGACACATCATCAAGTAAAGACACATGCCTGGGGGCACCAAAAAACATTTTAAACCCATCAATCTAAAAGAGGAGAAAGAACAAAAAACGAAGATATACAATACAATAGAAAACCACATATATGCATCACATCCCCTGACTGAAAAAGAACTTGTCCCCCAAAATACCTAATGGAAAGAAGATATATCCACCACAGCAGTAAAGGCACAGAGGCAAAAATAACCACAACTTGGTCAGCTTCACCATGCCATCTAATTCAAAACAGCAGTGAATCAATACGTAGAACAAGTCCAAAGGGAAAACACAGGAAGAAGGAAGAATACAAACTTTCAAGCAAGCCCTAAGAAGAATAACTCATGACCAAAGGATAAATAACCTGTGGAAACCAACAAGGAGGACATGGAAGAAATGCTATCTATGTTAGACAAAGACTTCAGAATCTATTTGTTAAAAGCATTAAAAGAGGCAAGAGAAGATGAAGAAAAAAAGGGAAATTTTCAATGAGCTAAGACAAGAAGTAGAAAAATATATTTTAAAAAAGTATAAAAAGCAATGCAGCAAAATGAGTAATATCATCTATGAACAGAAGTATGAGATTGAATCCCTAAATAAGAAGCTGACCAAGATACATTTTCTAAGAGGAGCAATAGAAGACCTCAAAAATGCAGGGAAAAGCCAGAAAAGCAAACTAGAAGAAATAGAAGAGTGAATTAGCTCATTTGAGGACACAAAATTAGAGAGGACAAAGAAAGAAAAAGAGAGAGAAAAACAAAGTAAGAAGACAGAAGAAAAAAGTTTGAGATCTGTCAGATACCGTAAAGAAAGCAAATATAAGAGTAATTGGAATCCCAGAAGGAGAAGAAAAAGACATAGGATCGGAAAGACTTTTCAATGAAATAATGGAGGAGAATTTCCCAAATCTGAAGAAAGAAATGATAATAGACATAGAGGAAGCAAAAATGACACCAAACAAATTTAATGAAAGAAAAAATACAGCAAGACACATCATAATAAAACTCTCAAGAGCCAAAGCTAAAGAAAAAATAATGAGATTAATAGGAGATTCGAAGCAGATAAACTTAAAGGAAAACCCATTAGACTGACTTCAGATTTCTCAGAAAAGACCCTCCAAGCAAGGAGAGAATGAGACCACATCTTCAAAGTACTCCAAGACAAAAAGTGTCAGCCAAGAATACTCTAACCAGCAAAACTGTCCTTATATGAAGGAAAAATTAGAGCCTTCTTAGACAAACAAGGCATACAGAAATTTACCACCACCAGACATCCACTCCAAAAACTTCTGCAAGAAGCCCTAAGACTGAAAGCCACAGAAGAATTGAAAAGAACGAATAATTAAAGAAGAAGAAGAAGAAACAAAAACAGATCCCGAAATGACCACCAGAACCCAATATTAGAACCTCAAACCTCAATAATTACTCTAATTGTCAATGGGCTAAACTCATCAGTCAAAAGATACAGAGTTGCAGGCTGGATTAAAAGACAGAACCCAACATTCTGCTGCCTCCAAGAAAACATCTGATCCCAAAAGATAAGCACAGATTGAAGGTAAAAGGATGGAAAACAATTTTACAAGCAAATGGGCCCCATAAAGGCAGGGGTAGCCATTCTAATAGCAGACAAAGCAAACTTCAAAAAAAAAAAAGTGACAAAGGATAAAGAAGCTCACTACCTAATGGTTGACAAAGCAGACTTCAAAATAAAAAAAGTGACAAAGGATAAAGAAGCTCACTACCTAATGGTTCAAGGGTCAACCCAACAAAAAACATAACAATTATCAACATATACTCACCAAATGAGGGTGCACTAAGATTCATAAGACAGCTACTAAGATAACTGAAAACAAATATTGATGAAAATGCATATACATTAGGAGATTTTAACACCCCACTCTCAGCAAAGGACAAATAAAAAAAAAGCTATATAAGGACACAAAAGCCTTAAAAGAATACATAGACAACATGAACCTAATAGATATCTACAGGATACTATGCCCACAAGGGAAAGACTACACCTTCATCTCAAATGGATCATTCTCTAAAACTGACCACATACTAGGCCACAAGGAAAACTTGAGTAAATACATAAAGATTAAAATAATACCAACATTCTTCTCAGATCATAAAGGCATATAACTAGAAATCAACAATGAAAAGAAAGCAAGAAAAGTATCCAATACTTGGAGACTGAACAACATATTACTAAATAAAGAATGGATAATTGAAGAAATTAAAGCCTACTTCGAAACAAATGACAAAGATGACACAGCATTCCAAAATGTCTGGGATGCAGCAAAAGCATACCTAAGCGGAAGGTTCATAGCAGTACAGCCTCATATCAAAAAGCAAGAAAATAACCAAAGAAATAACCTTATCTCCCAAACTGAAAAATTAGTGAAAGAGCAACAAAAAATATCCAAAGCCCAGAAGACAAGAAATAATAAAAATAAAAGAAGAAATAAAAAACCTAGAAACCAAAAAGACTATCCAGAAGATCAACAAAACCAAAAGCTAGTTCTTTAAAAAAATAAATAAAATCAATAAAACCTTTGCAAAGTTCACAAAGGAAAGAAGAGAGAAAATTCAAATAAACAGGATCACAAATGAGGAGAAATTACAACAGATATAAAAGAAACCCAAAGGATAATAAGTGATTATTATGAACAACTATATGGAAATAAATACAAAACCTGGATGAGATGGACAGAGTCTTAGAAATACACAACTACCCCAAATTGAGCAAAGAAGATATAGAGAACTTAAGCAATCCAATTACAAGTAGTGAAATAGAAGCAGTCATAAAAACTCTACCTAAAAACAAGAGCCCAGGACCAGATGGCTTAGTAATGAATTCTACCAGACATTCAAAGATGAAATAACACCTGCACTACTAAAGCTTTTCCAAAAAATTGAGAAAGAAGGAAAACTGCCAAACACATTATATGAAGCAAACATCACACTCATACCAAAATCAAATAGGGCAGCACCAAGAAAGAAAACTAAAGACCAATTTCCCTAATGAACTTGGATGCCAAAATTTTAAACAAAATCCTGGCAAATAGAATCCAATGATACATAAAAAGCATTATTCACCATGATCAAGTGGGATTTATCCCAGGGTTGAACAGGATGGTTCAACATCCAGAAATCAATTAACATAATACACCACATCAACAAAGATAAAAACAAAAACCACATGATCATATCAATAGATGCAAAGAAAGCATTTGACAAAGTACAGCATCCATTCATGATAAAAGTCCTTGAAAAAATGGGGATTAAGGGACATACCTCAACATAATAAAACAATCTATGACAAGCCTATGGCAAAATCATCCTAAATGGAGAAAAATTATAATCATTCTAACTAAGATCTGGAACAAGGCAAGGATGCCCACTCTCCCCACTACTTTGTAACATTGTACTGGAAGTCTTAGCTAGGGTGATAAGGCAAGAGAAAGAAATAAAAGGGATACAAACAGGAAAATAGGAACTGAAGCTATCACTATGTGCAGATGACATGATTCTCTATATAGAGATCCAAAAAAAAAATCCACACAAAAAACTACTTAAAATAATAAACCAGTTCAGTAAGGTAGCCGGATATAAAATCAACACACAGACCTCAGTAGCTTTCCTATACTCAAAAAACCAAGAAGAGGAAGAAGAAATTGAAAAAGCCATCCCATTTACCATTGCACTAAAAACAATTAAATACCTGGGAATAAATATAACAAAGCATGTGAAAGATTTATACAAAGAAAACTTTAAAAAGCTGCTAAAAGAGATAGAAGAAGACAAGGAAATGGAAAGACATTCCCTGCTCATGGAAGAACTAACCTCATCATAATTGCCATCCTGCTAAAAGCAATCTACAGATTCAATGCAATTCCTATGAAAACTCCAGAGACATTATTTAAAGCACTAGAAAAACAATTACAGAACTTTATATGGAATAACAAAAATCCTTGAATTATTTTTTATTTTTGTATAAAAAGCTTCCTGGCCAAAAAAAAAAAAAGAGAGAGAATGGAATGGAGGGCCAACTATCCCAGACCTCAAGTTATACTACTACAAAGTCATAATAATTAAAACAGCATGGTACTGGTACAACAACAGACAATAAGATCAATGGTACTGAATTGAATTCTCGGAAACAAAACCACACATATATAGTCAACTAATCTTTGACAAAGGGGGGAAAACTTACATTGGAACAAAGAATGCCTCTTCAATAAGTTGTGCTGAGAAAATTGGAATAAGATCTGCAAAAAAAATGGACCAAGACAACATCCTCACACCTTGTAAAAAAACCAACTCAAAATGGATAAAAGATTTAAATGTCAGACCTGAAACCATAACATACATAGAAAATAACTTGGGAAAAACATTCCAGGAAGTACAATTCAGATACCTCTTTCTGGAAATATCTACTGATGGCAAAAAATTGAAGGAAAACACAAACAGATGGGACTACATCAAACTAAAAAGCTTCGGTACAGCAAAAGAGATGACAGAAAAAAACTAAAAGAAGCTCAACTGAATGGGAAAAAATTTTTGCCCTCCACAAGAGTGATAAGGGTTTTTAACAAAGATCCACAAGGAACTCACACAATTAAACAAAAGCAAAACAAGAAGCCATGTCATAAAATGGGGTGAAGAGCTAAAAAGAAACTTCTCCAAAGGAAATACAAATGGCCAACAAGCACATGAAGAATTGCTCAACCTCACTAGCAATAAAGGAAATGCAAATTAAAACCACAATGAGATACCTACCACCTTACACCAGTAAGAATGACCCATATCCATAAAACCGGCAACAATGGGTGCTGGCAAGGGTGTGGAGAGAAGGGGACACTCTTACACTGCTGGTGGGAACGTAAACTGGTCCAACCTCTATGGAAAGCTGTATGGAGGGCCCTCAAATTAATGAAAATGGAACTACCATTTGACCCAGCAATTGATCTCCTGGGAATTTACCCAAAGGAAACTTCAATGTGGGTACAAAGGGACACCTGTACTTGGATGTTAACTGCAGCACTATTTATAATTGCAAAGACATGGAAGCAACTGAAATGTCTGAAAACACATGATTGGATGAAAAAGATGTGGTATATATACACAATGGAATATTACTCATCAATTAAAAATGACAAATTGGATGATTTTATGATAACATGAACTTAGAAGAATTCATATTAGCAGAAATAAATCAAAAAGAAAAAAACAGAAACCAAATGGTTTCACTACTATATGGGACATGGGAAAGTTAAACAAAAATCCATGAAGAAAAGACAAAGCAAGCCAACAACAAAATTGAAGTACACAACCTGGGGGGGTGGGGAGGGAGAATGGAACAAGGTGAGAATGGTCAGGGAGGAGGGTAACCCTAGAGATCACAGAGATGTGAAATTTATATATAAATAAATTATTGAAAAAAAATAAAGCAAAGAAAAATAAATCAGTGAATTTGGACATCTTAATTAATTCATTGATTTTCCCAATTAACATTGCTTTCTGAAAGCTTGAAATTGCAAACTAGGATTTTTTTTTATCAAAAAGAAAATTCACAGGTAAGAAATTACAGATGGGGGAAATGCAAAATTAGGAACTTTCAAATAGGCATGTCCATTAGGAGACAGCTTTATAGCCAAAGCTATAGTTTTGCCAAAGTAAAGATACAGTTGGTGAGATTGTGAGCCTCAGACCAGGGCAAGTGTTTCCATTCTATTCAAATGCTTATCTTAATATGAAGTAAAGTCAAGTCTATAAAACAGGTGGGAATTTCACTTGGGTAGATTTGGATTGAACCATAAAATGCCCCATGCTTGTGCCCACACCACGTGTGTTAATTCCTCCAAAGAATCTTCCAGACCTGTAAGGACCTCAACATCCCAGTTGGTGTGTGTGTGTGTGTGTGTGTGTGTGTGTGTAATTCTAATATTTTGTAATGGATCAAAATTTGTGAAGAATTAATGGACACCTATTTTAGAGAAGTTAAAAGAGTTCATCCTTGATTATTGTATGTAAGACTGGGTAACTGTAGTGTGTTATTTTATGTGTCATCTTGATTGGGCTAAAAGATAGCTGATAAAATATTTTTCTGTCTGTGGAAGTGTTTTCTGGAATGATTAGCATTTGATCATTAGACTAAATACAGATCACCCTTTTACTGGTTAGGGTGGACATCATCCTATAAGTTGAGGATTTGAATTAAAAAAATGTCTGAGGGGGTAGATTTGCTCTATCTGATTAAATTTAAACCTTCTCCTTCTCCTAACTTGGGACTTCATTGGTTCTGGTTCTCAAGTCTTTGGACTGACTTGCGATTTAATTGCAGATATTTAGGTTTGGACTGGAATTACACCACCACTTTACTTGAGCCTCAAGCTTGAATGTGTAACTCATGAGGCTAGCTGACACAATTCTTTCTCACTATAATTCTCTTTCTCTTCCATTAAATCACTTGCTGGGTTTGAATCTCACTTTCTGCATCCACAAATTGGGAATGTAATATTTGCCATATCTAATTTAATGGGTTATCAATAGCAGCATGTAAACTACAAGAAAATAATGTTTATTTAAGTTATTGTTTTCCTTCCATGGGGAACATCTTTATTCCACTTGGCTTGTATTTAAAAACTTAAAAATATTCTGATATTATCACTCTAAGTGCTCATTCTATTTTATTTGATAGTTTTATACTTCATATTGTACTGGGACACATTTCATATTTTTCTGGTATTTCTTTTCTCATTTCTGTAGAAAACTAAGAATTGATAGTTTATCTGTAGTAATATAAATTTGAAATAGGAAAGTTGAGGTGGATTTTCAAAAAAATTTATTTACTTTCTATGTATTTTTACACATATTACCATTGCTAATAATAGCTTCCTTTCTAATATTATTAAATGTGTACATATTTTCAAAGGCATTGACAGAATTTTCCAGAAATCTAGTTACTGTTAACTACTTCTAAAATAAGCAAATATTGTAAGTCTGTTATGGGAAAAATGCATAATTTGTCAGTAGGATAAGAAAGGGTAGGGATATTGCTTTAAATAGTCCATTACTAATTGCCACTTGGTATCTCTCCATGGAGCTTATACTGTGTATCTCACAACTATAAGAGATTTCAAATTAAATATTTCTGATCATCTTTAAAAATGTATGTCATTTGTCACAAAGTATAGTTCATAAGAAGATATTTGATAAATTAAAACATTTTGCCCTTTTGCTTCAGTAAATAGGGCCTTTGGCTCCTGAGAAACATCACATTCTTATTGGGTAATTTATCATTTATTACCTTGTCTTCTACACAGGAAATGCTAGGTGTTTATTTTAAGAATTTCACTAAGATAGAAGTTGTATATGCCCCTAAAATAGAAATCTGTTGTTATATTACTGTTGGCACCACTGTCCTTATTTATGATAATCATCTTAGGAAAGAACTTGCCATTTCTGGTTGGTCCATAATCTGAAAATAATAATCATAGCAACTGCCATAATAATGAGCAATATAATCACCATTTATTAAAAGAGTGATTCATAATCTTAACTATTATCATATTATGTTTAATTATGATGATGGTGGTGAAAATTACTATTTCCAGCAATTGACAATATGAAGAATTTCAGAACTCAAGGGAGGAAAATGGAAACAAATTTTAAAAATGATGACCCTCTTTTTCTTAAAAATCTTTAGTACACTAAAAATTCAAAATTTATTCTGATTTAATTTACACTCATTCACCTGATCTTGAATAAAGAAATGTGTATGTTTTCAAGTTGCTAGAATCTTCCTTTTGTGTGTGTGCTTTCTCCCAATTTTCCCCAAAAAGTGTTTTGCTTATTTCCAAACTAAAAACTATGAGGAGCAACAGTGATAAGAGGATGTGTTGTCTTTGAAATTCATGACTAGTGTTCATGATAAAACTAGAAAATTGCATCCAATTCAGTCATTCTAGGAGTTGTGGCATTACTACACACAGCCACAGTACGAGAAAGGAAGATGGTTTTTTGTCATGACTCCACCACCAGTTAGCCATATGTGCTCAATGATCTTGTCTGTGAAGAAAACAAAGGAGACTGTTTTATACCCTCGGGTGCTGAGAATCTTTTTAAGTTTGACATGAAAACCACAATAGTAAAGGTAAATATTGAAGGTCTTATATGAAAACTTTTAACTCTTATAACAGAGGACATACAGTTCCACTTCCGCGCGGGACTACAGCAGGCTGATAGGTGGTTGCCTGCGGCCCAGGTCCTGGCTTCCGGAGCTCCTTTGGGGGAACTCCCTTGCCAGCGGGGAGTGAGGGGGGTCAGGTCTCTCGGGTGAGACCCCCAGGAGGGGAGACAGGGTGGAGAGAGGAGACCCCAGCCACTTACAGCCGAGCTGGGCAGTGCGGTGTAGTCCCCAGTCCCCAGAAGAAGTTAGGGGGCATGGAAGGGCGAGTGGCCATCCAATTGGCCTGCCCCCATGCTGGGAGTTACCAGAGTGCGGGCAAGCGGTGGGGGGGAGGATGGGGGGAGTGGGAGGGCTCCTCCATCTCTCTCTTACTTCTCACTCCAGCTAAACTTCAGAGGAACCAGAATATGCGCAACACCAACCCCAAAACAGAACGGGTGAGGGATCAGGCAAAAGTCCAGCCCACAGACCTGAGCTGGACACAGCAGATGGACAACCAAGTGAACCAGTACATGTAAGATCAGAAAAACAGCCATAGAGACACGATGTCACCATGTGCACTTCTGCACTCACCGGGCCAAAACCCGGTACTTCAATTTGGAGATATATTCAAGGAGAGCAACACACCCTCCCCTCATTACGGGAGAGGAGAGAATGACCAAAGAGGGGATAATGGGCCCCATATCAAAACTGCAAACTGAAGCAGAGGAGATGATCTTCAAAGGCCACTCACAGAAGCCTGAACTCACAGAGAAATTTCTTGACCAACACTGGCTGGGGAAAGACCCCCAAAGCCCAACACCAGAGCCATAAGGAAAAACAGCAAAGCAATAGAGATGGGATTGGATTGGAGAGGACGGCCTGCAGTAAGAAAGCATGGACAGATCACAAACGAATATAACCTGGCCAGCCAACGCAAATTTAAGACTGAAGATCTAATAGCAAGGTTCTCCTGGACCCAACAAGGCAGTCCCTCACCTAGAGAAAAGACACTAACATAGGAAAGAGACTAATGGACTCAGCACAGCTAATAAACAACAAAGAGTGGAGTTCGAGAGAATGGAAGGGGCACCAGAGGGAGGAGGGAGGGGGAAAAATGTCTAACTAAGAGGTTGTAACCTAAAGAACAAAATAAAATTGTATATATATATAATCAGAGGACATACAAATTATGCTGACTTTTTACAGTGATGAAAATATTTCAAGATATAACAGTGAGTTGTAATTTGTGATAAATAAATAATTTTATAAATTATAATGAAAGACCAATGGATCCATGAAAAGAACACAGTGGAAGTATATGAACTACCAAATATGTAGCTTAAAATATAAATGGCAAAGGTATTAAAAGGTGGTTAATTTACTGGAAACTAAGTAAAACATAATATTAAAAATGTCATTTTCATTTGTCAATTTTAATTTTTGCTTTAAAAGCATGGAATAGAGAGACAGACACCATTATGCACTCTTGGGGAAAATGTACAGTGAGCTGCTATCTGAAAGTCTGTATGCTTTGACCTGTAGTCTCAATTCCAGCATTCTGCTCTGTAGAAATGGTTGTTGGATGCAAAGATAGACATAAAACTGCTCACTGATGCTTTGCTTTTACTAGTTAATCAGAAAATAGAACGTATATCTGAGCAGAGACAAGATTGGATAGGTGCACATGTGGTTTGATGGAGAAAAATAAAACAAATAAACTTTTGTTTGGTTTTCAGGTTACATAGTCTCTTTGTTTTCTTTTATTAATTATATATAGAGAGATTATATATATTATATATATTATATATATAGTATCACTATATACTCTGAGGTTCTCCTATCACCATATCACCTGTGAACCATCATCTTAATCTCTTGTGCCCATCCCTCCCCCTCCTCTTCTCTTGTTCTATGTGTCAGTTCTGCTGACAGTTTTAAATTTTACTTGTTCTTTTGTTTGTTTGCTTTCCCTGGTGAGATCATCCAGTATTTCTTTTTCTTTCTGTATTAAGAAACTGCCTTTCCACAGAAAGGAAAAGTAGAGATAACTAAACATTAAACACAATCCATAACTTAAATTATGTTCAATTACTCAAAACAAAATATCACCATAGCAGAGAAAATTAGTGCAAGATTGCCACCTCTGAAGCTGGGAAATGTTTTAAAAAAAGAAAGAAGGACAAATACAGAAATAGATTGTAAATGTATCACTAGACAACAATAGAAAAAAATTAAGGGTTATCACACAGCTCTTATTAATAAATAGAATGTACATTACCAGCATAAAAAAAGCACCATAGACACCTTACATTTTATTATGTGTAAATAAAGTTTTAAATCACCTTATCTTGTGACTTCATTATTAAAAATCTATGTGGTGTTCATATATCTATTATTTGATTCACAATTAGTATATATTATTTACCAATGATAATTATCCCAGAAATAATAAATTCTGAGTGATGCATATTAACATCCTGCTTCAGCACAGCCCCTATTGCAAACTTCCTTATCCAGGTATAATGTTAAAGAAACAGGGTTCTACTCTGCATTAAATGTTCTGGCAATGGACTCTGGCTATTCAGCCTAACTTTAGCTCGGACTGAGTTGTTAAAGGGGGTGGGGAAGGAACCCACCTGAGTTAACGGCACCCACCCCAAAATCCAGAGAGCATACTGAGGCTCTCATGGACAAAAGAGTCACCTGCAAAGGGGACTCCAACCCTGCTGAGAGGAGCAGCTAGCCCACCAGCACCTGGGGGAGGAGACCACTCAGGACAGGTAGGCTACCCTACCTAGAGCAGCCTGTGGCATCTCCTGGTTGTCACGGAAACAGCCTGGGAGGCAGGGCAGACCGGCCATTTGCATCTCTATGGACTCTGGCTATTCAGCCTAACTTTAGCTTGGACGGAGTTGCTAAAGGGGGTGGGGAAGGAACCCACCTGGAGTTAACGGCGGCCACCCCAAAGCCCAAAAGTGCTGGCGCTGCTATGCGGCACTGGCACAAACTCAGAAAACAAGGACATTCACTACCAAAACCACATAGGCAGCATTAAATACAACTACATAGGCTTCAACATGCCTACTGCTAGAGCAGTAGTCACCCAATATGTAGAGCAGATCCGAAAGGAAAACACAGGAAAAAGGAAGAACACAAACACTCAAGCAAGCCCTAGGAAAAATAACTCACCACCTAAGGATAAACAATTTGAAAAAACCAACATGGATGACATCGAAGAAATGCTCCATATGTCAGACAAAGAATTCAGAATCAATGTGATAAAAGCACTCAAAGAGGCCAAGGAAGAGGGGGAACAAAGGGAAAGCAAAGGAAGGGAAGCTCTCAATGAATTAAGAGAAGTATTAGAAAAATATAAAAAAGAATGCAGCAAAATGAAGAATATCATCAACGAACAGAAAAACGAAATTGAAAACCTAAATAAGAAACTGCAGGAGATGCAAGGCATAAAAGGAACATCAGAAGAACTAAAAAATGCAGGAAAGAGTCAGGAAAGCAGACTAGAAGAAATAGAAGAAAGAATCAGCACACTAGAGGATACAGAAGTAGAAAGAATGAAGAAAGAGAAAGAGAGAGAAAAACAAAGTAAGAAAACAGAAGAAATAATCAGAGATATCTCAGATACCCTAAAGAAAACAAATATAAGAGTAATTGGAATACCAGAAGGTGAAGAGAAAGAAATAGGACCTGAAAGGCTCTTCAATGAAATAATGGAGGAAAACTTCCCAAACCTGAAGAAATGAAATTAGACATACAAAAAGCAAAAAGGACACCAAACTGCTTTAATGAAAGAAGAAACACAGCAAGACACATCATAGTAAAACTTACAAAGCTAAAGATAAGGAGAAAATTATGAGAATAACAAGAGAGAGGAAACAGATAACCTACAAAGGAAAATCGATCAGACTGACTTCAGATTTATCAGAAGAGACACTCCAAGCAAGGAGAGAATGGTGTCACATCATTAAAACACTCCAAGACAAAAATTGTCAACCAAGAATACTCTACCCAGCAAAGTTGTTCTTCCTTTATGAAGGAAAAACCA
>PVHY01009987.1:0-12002 GCA_004024945.1 Uropsilus gracilis
GCTGCGTGGAAAGATTGGGTCTCTGGGGACATAGTTGGCCCAGACCCCGAGGTGATTGGGCAGAAGCATGGGTAAATGCCCTTTTGTTTCTGGAACTACGGAATTATATTTAAGGGGGCCCAGATCCTGGAGATGGCCTTCCTGTCAGAAACGTGACGAGGGCGGGGCACGGCGACTCATGCCTGAAAGCTTCAGCCTATGAAGCGGCCGAGCCTAGGGATCATGGTTCGAGTCCCGTCTGGGGCCCGTAGCGAGACCTAGTTCCAAAAAATAGCTGGGCATGGTGGCGCGTGCCTGTAATCCCAGATACCTGGGAAGCTGAGGCTGGGGATTGCTTGAGTCTGTGGTACCCCGGGCAACGAGAGCCTGAAAAAGAAAAGAAAAAAGAAATTTGACCAGGCGGGCACCCACTTCTTACACCAGAGTCTGGGGGTATTGCGTGGGAGGACTGAGCCTCTGGGGACATGGCTGACCCAGTCCCTCAGGACTGGGCTTGCGTAATTTTAAATGGGTTTAAGTAAATGTAAAATAGAAATAAAAATGAAAAATTGTCCTACGAATTCATTTAACGATTATGGGAATCTGAGAGAACCAAAGCCCTAGTAGAATCCCTCCTTAGAATGGAATTGTGAAAAAGGAAAACTTTGAAAATATAGAGGATAGTGTAGTTATGCAGGACTAACAAATTTAGTATGCTGAAGAAGACGGAAAAATGAAATCTTGATATTTTGCAAAAACTATCGAAAAAAGCTTTATCGAAAGTCATCTTAATCATAAAATCCTTAACGTAAAATGCTTAAGACTTATCCAGTTTAATAGAGATGAACATATTAAAGATCATTTAATGACTTTTTAATCATTGCTGAGGAAAAGAATCCGTTTTATTTGTTTGTTTGTTTGTTTGTTTTGTTTTGTTTTGTTTTTGTTTGTTTTTGAGACTAGGCCCAGGGTACCACAGACTCAAGCAATCCCCAGCCTCAGCTTCGCAGGTAGCTGGGATGACAGGCGCGCCACCACACCCAGATAATTTTTTTGGAACTAGGTCTTGCTACGGGCCCCAGGTGGGACTCAAACCGCGATCCCTAGCCCTAGCCACTTAATAGGTTGAAGCTTACAGGCACGAGCCACCATGCCCAGCCTGAAAAGAATCAGTTGTATTCTACTCTGCTTTGAATGGAATATTTGTATCCTTCAAGCTGATTTTGTTGAAACCCCAAGTCCCAGTTTTGATGGGTTGAGCTGCATCCACAAAAAATGACACACTAAAGTTTACTCCCACTACTTTAGATTGTGATGTTTTTGAAAAATAGGGCATTGATGATATAATTATCTAAGATGCAGTCACAGGACACTATACCTGTCCACAGGTATAGTGGACAGGATCTAATAAGACTGAGACATTATAAGAGGAGACGAGACAGGGCAGATGGCCACAAAGACCCACAGAGAGACACTGTGATAACAGTCAGAAGCAGGGGACATACAGCTTAAGGTCAAAGATCACCCAGCAGTTTTGGTCACCACTAGAACTAGGAAGAAGCAAGAAAAGATGCTCCTCGGATTTTTAAAAGGAACATCACTATGCTGTCTCTGTGACTTTGAACTAGCTTCCAGAACTTGAGAGTGTAAATTTCTATTTTATAAAACAGTGAGGTGTGGTAATTTTTAATGGAAACCCTAGGAAATGAATACACCTCGTATCATCTCACTGGAACATTCCCATGCCAGCCAGTTCCAAAATCTCCTCCACAAGTGTGTCTTCTATTTCTATTCATTGCAATTACATGCAATATATAATTATATTTAGAACAGGAAAAGTCCCTTTTGAAGACATGTTGCACTGTTTTTAACACAGAAGATGTTTAAGGCATCCTCCCTCATTATGACTCTAACTATATTTGTCTTGAAAAGACCATCCCATGTGACTCCATTTTGCTGTTACTCGTCATTTCTCACATGGCAGAGATGTATTTTCTTCAATGGAATATTAGCTACCTACAGGAGGGTGGCTTCTCCTCCCCACCACCACTATCTTCTTAAAAATAAAGGTCCCCACTGAAAATACAGCTTCTTAACAGGTAATATGAGTGCATACCCTCAGAAATGGCAGAGATAATGGCCTTATAACTCACTACAAACACATTTATATCCTGAGGCATTTTGAAATAGTGGACTCACACCCCAACTTCAAAATAGTGGGATGAGCTCAAATTCATAATGGACTTTCACTTCACCCAACCATAACTTTTTGTTGGTAACACTCTTTTCTTTCTTTTTCAGAGCTATACAGATATAATTTAATTTCTTCTTATTTCCAGTTCATGTCTGTCTCTAGCAATTTATATTTTCCAGAGACTATATAGGAGGGAAAAATTTCTTCTTGACTATTCAATATCTTGATCTCCAAAGGAATGACTTTTCTTCATTTATAAATTTGTTGAGATAAATACTATTATTATAATAGCAGATTTCCAAAGTTTTGGAATGCACAGGATTTTTATTAAAATTCAAAAAACCTAAGGATATTCTTCTCTCCTAATAAAATCTGATAGGATATTATATCTTAACACTATTGCCAATTTTTCTTCTTTATGGAGAAAACACCTTCCAGGTCACTTCTCATTTGTAGATAAAGCATTTGTTGACTGCTAGAGAAATTATGGATATGATATTTAATTGTAAATTAAGAATGCTTTGCCTTTCAGAAGAATTCACACTAGACAGTATTTTGAGTGTTTACACTCAACTTTAGAAAAAATTAAATTGAATCATTTCTAGTCCAAAGGCAAGATAGATCACTTTAAAATATTTTTTACATTATAGTAAGTATCTGTGTGTATATGTTTATATAATATATGGTTATATATCTCACTGACTTTAATCAGCACAAATTTCTTATCTTGCAGTTCTGGAATTCAGACTTCCAAAATCAGTTTCAGTGGGTTAACATAAAGACGTGGGTAGCACTCCACTCCTTTTGGAGACTATAGGAAGAAATATGTTCCTTTGCTTTTTCTAGCTTCTGGGGGCTGTCCACATTCTTCGACACGTGATCTCCACTTATGTCTTCAAAGCCTGCATTGTGTCATCTTCCAGACTCTTTCTCTCTGATTCTGATGCTGCTGACTCCTCCTTTGAAGGATCTTTGTGATTACTCTGAACTCACATAGATAAATACAGAGTATTCACCCACCTTTCAAAAATTATTGCGGACACTGGTAAAATCGTTTCATGTGTAAGATAACATCTTCACTAACTCTGGGCATTGGGATGTAGACATTTTGGGACTTTTTCATTAAACCTATATCTTTAAAAAATAATTTGATAAAAGTTGACATCTGGTCATGATTTTATAATGAACAGTAACAATGTCAAACTCTTAGCAATGAGATCAGTTTCCCTAGTCTAGTAAATGGAATCTTCAGGAACATTTTTTTTTTTAAGGACAGGAACTACGCAACAACTCTTCTCACTATCATTGCAGCATTCATTTTATTTTTTGTACATTCATATTTTCTAATTTTATATTCCAGCAGTTATATTTTTATAAAACGATATTTTGAGGTCTATTTTATATTTAGTGAAATTATTATGTCATTGAAAAACTAAAATGTAAAATGTATGCTTTTTCTAAGTGAAATATTTTAAAAATAATTTTTCAGTAGACTATGATTGATTGACTTAGGAAATTTCTTGTTGAATAAATGTATGTTCAGCATAAATCTGTTGACACAATTAACTTGTATAAATCTTTAGTGAACTAACATCCACAAATAAATTCTGTGCCATATGTTTGCTGGATTGCTATATTCATAGACTTAAATGATAGATAAAAATATTTGAAATAATAAATGTCATTTACTCTTTAGAGAAAACAGCATTATTAAAGATGTATGCAGTTATTCTTCAATATGTTCAATAAAATGGATATAAGAAAAAGGTTTTAATGAAGATTAACAGAGACTCAAAGCAGTGATATTCTAGATATGGATCTGAAAATCATCTTTAGGAGGATGAGCAATATGCAAATATTTAGGATTCTAACAAAAAATATTAAGATTTTACTTAATGCAAAAACTTTTTTCTTAATATCACTGATAACTTCATTAAGAAAACATGGAAATTTTTGCACAGAGAACTCTTTGTGGTAAATATGTGTACAGATTCTGTCCTTAAATATATGGTCAAATAAAGTTAACTAATAAAGGAATGAACATATTAAGATTGCATCATGGGAAAATCACAGTCTTGAAGTTTAGAATTGTATTTTCCACCATTTTAAAATTAATACATGCTAATAAAGTAAAATTGGAAAAAGAATACAATTATAGAAAATCAAATAGAAACTGCTTATATTTTAAAATGTTTGCCTTAAGCTTTTTCTCCTAGAAAATCATGTTTGTTTTTGTTAAAATACAGAAAGCATGTTTTCTGAAACTTTCATTATGTGTTCTATAAGACATAGTATTGTGTTTTACAAGATATAATAATTCCGTGTAACCAGAGAAAATTCAATGCTTCCATTAGTTTTAATCTTCGGTGAGTCTTTAGGAGGCATTATCTAATTATTTTTGGCTGTGTACTCTCTATGCAACTTTCATCCATATAAAAGCACAGCTTTATTGTTATTACTTTGCAAACATGAAAACACACACACACATACACACGTACTTAAGTGGCATTTCTTCAGAGTAAATATGTAGAGATGATATTCATAAAGCAACATTCAGAATGTGTTTTGCTTTCCTCTGTAATCTCCAGCTTAGTTTTGGGGTCTGATTTAAATGTTTAAAAATTACTCACTTTAATTACTAAATGGCAGCAATATATTACCAAAAATAAAGGATAATTGAAATAAAAAAACCAACTTTTAATATCACTATTTTGCTATATTCTCTATGACCTTGATTCTTGGTGTTAAAAATAACTATAATAGTGGTTTTATAGTTTTTAATACTGCAAGTTCTAATTTGCTACCATATTTTTGTTCTTATTTGTTACATTAAATTTTATTTAAATAAAATTAGCAATT
Organism: Uropsilus gracilis; assembly: GCA_004024945.1. Classification (NCBI taxonomy): domain Eukaryota; kingdom Metazoa; phylum Chordata; class Mammalia; order Eulipotyphla; family Talpidae; genus Uropsilus; species Uropsilus gracilis. The sequence continues at coordinate 5,033 of PVHY01009987.1, forward strand.
TTTATTTGTTACATTAAATAAGTGTCTAAGCACTTCTCTAACTTGGTCTATTTTATATAATCTAGAATAAATTATCTTGTATAGTTGTATTTTTAAAGATTTTCTTTGAGTAAATCTGAGAATGTTTATTTACCACATATAATGTAAAAAATTTTGGTTTCAGTACATAGTGTCAAATTTCATCTATAAATTATTTTAGTGTGATAATTTGACTTTGACTAAATGGCTCTGAGCTAAAACTTGAGGGTGTCTTCTTTGATATCTTTGATACCAATTTCTTAGAATGCATTCTTATTAAAAATATGTATGATTCTAATTTGAGATGAATGTTAAACAATTTGGCATACAGATAAAATGATCTTGCAGTCCAAAGTTTTGTGACCATATAAACCTGAAGTTTTGATTCCTTTTCAGCAACAAACATCTTGGGTATCACTAACAGAACAAATGGATAACATCCAAGAAAAAGTGGTTTTTGGGATCACTAGTTGCAAATTTTCAGTTAAGGAGCAATACTAATAAAAATAGCAATCATAATAGCTGTCTCATGAATATCAACAGTCACCTTCTTGGAATGTCAGAAAATTTATTAATTTTTTATGTGAATTATTTCATGCATTTCACAGCAGCTCCTAAGATAATAATTATCAGTGTTTTTAAAGATAAGGACACTGCTTATTGAAAACTATTAAATGATGTAGCCAACCTAGTCAGTGAGAGTCAAGCTAGAGTTAAGAACCATATATTAGAACCCAGAGACCATAGTATTTCCACTTCATTATATTCAAAATGCACAATTTAGCTTTTGACAACATTAAGAGACATGATTAGCTAAATCTTTGTTCAATAGTTACCCCCCACACACACAAGCAAGTTTTTATAAAGTGTTACCACAATCATTCACAGACATCACAGTAGATTTTCAAATAATATTGTAGCATTGACTTGACCTTCAATTTATTTGATGGCACAGATGTTTGAGTAACATCCATGATCTCTTTAAAATAGTTTTACAGATGTCATGCTGTCATGAGCCAGAAGTTTCCTGTGTGTATATATAGGCACAGACAACACAGTCACATTTCTCACACTTAATTTGATAACTGGTTTTTCTTTTTTGACTTTAGTGAAAATTCAAAAAATTAGCAGCATCTGCTACAGATATGAAAATTTTGCTCTTGAGAAATCACCCTATCTGGCAACTTTCTTCCTCCTTAAGGTCAGTGACTTTAGTTAGTATTAAAAAAAAAAAGAAAAAGAAAAGCAACTTGATGAAATATTATGAGTTAGTGGACTACTTTAAGATGCTACTTTTAGAAGCTACTTGATGTAGTATTTAGTAATAATAATAAGCCTAAAACATGTTTTTATATCTGGACTAGAGTAGAAATGACATTGGGATATTCTCTTCAAATATATGAAGTAACTCTGTAGGTAAGTTCTAATATCCCAGAATATTTATTATGGTGAAATCTATTATGGAAATCATTAGCTTACATATTGTTTCATTTTTTCATCAGGCAAATATCCTCTAATTTTCTATTTCATTATTATGATTATTTAGCAAGTGATGAAATTGAAGGAACTGCCTAAAAATATTGGCTTTTTTTCAAGTGTGATTTTATCTCATTTGAGTTTTAAATCCATTGAAATCTCTTTCAAATCTATTTAACTCAACTCAGGTAAACACCTACAGGTTGTTTACACTTAACTCTTTCCAAGTTATCAGTCACCAATTTCAAGTGATATTTCTTTGAGTGCTACTGAAAATCAATCAGTAATGATGAATATTTGTTGTGTCAACAAAGCAAACAGTGAAGCATTTATTTCAGTAGCATGCCTTGCTTCATATGGAAAATTTTGAGTTTTGTGGTTGGAAAGCATCTTGTTTTTCTCTTTTATGGATCTTATAAAAAAAAAAGCAACATTCAGCAAATAGATGTGAGCTACATTTTGTAGTACAACAATAAGCAAACTCTATCTTCCCTGCTCTTCTAAAGAGTATCCTAGCGAGGGAGACAGATGTTAAAGCATTTCTAAATGAAAACTTGTATGCCTTTTAAATGAAAAATTGTTTGCCTTTTATAAATTTCAAAAATAAATTTGATAAATAAATTTCATCCTAAAAGAGAGAACTGATGCCATTTTCATGGTCAAGGCATATGCCTGTGATCTAGAGGAGTGATTAGACCTATTTCCATACAAATTGATAAAGAGATAAACAGAAAAAGTAATGATATTACTCTCTGCATTCTACTGACTATGCATATACAGTAGAATGCTGCTTGGAGAATACCTCAGCACTTTTTATTGGTTATTTTTAGTGTGGTTCCCAACTGTTTCTATTAGGCACCTCCATGTAAATGAGGAAAAGAGCTCACTGGAGAGTTAGACTCAATTTGGAAGAAGATATGTATCAAAATTCTGATTTGTTTGCTGGTGTTGGGAGAAAATTTTAAAGCTTGCAAGAGTCCCTTCAGATATTTACTCTGGGAAGATTATGTGTTTCCACAAATGAAAGATATTGGTTAGCAGCTGATGAAAATGAGATTCTCAAGTGTTTTGCCCCTGTAAAGATTATGGCAGAACCTCTCTCATTGTTGGATCACAGTAGCCTCAGACAGTCGTGGGATACAAAATATAATTATAGCTAAGAAGTAAACATTCTATTTATCCATCTCTAGAATGTCTGTTTTCTTGTTCTCTTACTTTTTCTCACATATAATTTTTTTTCTGAAAATGTAACTCTTCTATACATTTTCTGAGACTATAACAAGATTTATTTCAATGTGAAACAAAATGCTATCATTATCATAAATACTTTGAGTATGATTGCTAGTAATAACAGATTGTTATGGGCATTACAACAATTATTATCTGCACTATATAACTAAAAAATCTGTGCCAGTTTCTATGCTATGTAGGGAATGTCAGAGTTCTTTGCTCTTTCTCCATATAGGGCAAAAACTTTATGTTAGCAAATTTGCTTGCATAGAAAATGATTTGGCTATAAGGGAAATGAGAAAGATCTCTTCATCCATATGAAGAGATCTTTCTCATTTTATATATCTATTTCATATATATATCTATTTCACACACATATATATGCATATATACATACATATATATATATATATATATATATATATATATATATATATATATGCTCTTGGGAAATGAATACAATATGGAGATGGAGAAGCTAGAGAAAGAAAATAAAATCTATAAATTCTTTTCTCACCATGTACATCTGAACAAAATGAACTGTGTCAAATTGCTTATGTAAAGTAGGAGGACTATTTTCATTCATGAATAAATAACATTTATAACACTGTTTTTCTAAAGTAATAAATGAGCACGCCGTTGGTTCATGAACCAAATCAATTTTGGGTAGGTCAGATGATTTTGATAGTACACTATTGAAACAACCTGTTTGCTCTTCATTTCAAGCAGAAGAAATAGATAAAACATTATTTTTTCACTGTGAATAACTTACATATTTTTTACCTATAATTCACTTAGTTAAAATTGTCTTGATCCTTAAGTATCCCAGTAAAATTACAAGTGTTTCTTATATTTTTTACTCTTATTGAAATTACTAATAGTTAAGTTTAGCTTATCAGTTATAGATTGTCATATATAATTAGTTAATGGCCAAATATAATATTAAAGCTTTCATATAATTATTGAGTTAAGATCTTTCATAAGCTTTCAGAGACAAGGTTTGAGTGAACTTTCTAACCAGCAGTTATATTTCTAACATTTAAAATAGGTTTCTTTCAAAAATAATATTCAAAATATAAGTCAATTTTATGCTACATCACTACACTTTTGGACAATCATAGAAAACAATTATAGAGCCTTAGAATGGATGGGAATGTCTAAAGACATGCGTCCTAACCTTTTTTCCCTTTGTTTCTAATAGTCCTTTCATGTTCATTTTTCTAATTACCCAATTAGTGCTCCTTCAACAAAGATTTGAATAATTCAAACTTTTATTTGAAGAACCCCATTGTCCATATTGATTTAATTATGTAATCTGCTCTTGACACTAGTCACAAAAGATGTTGTTTAAGAAATAATCCTATATTCATATTAATAAATATTTCCTCATTTAATAATAAATATAGTAAAGAATAATTTGTTTCCATTAGAGGTTATTGTTATATGGGCTAAATGTTATATTTTTAGATGAACGTAGACTTTTCACACACTTTGTATTTGCATTTGTACTGCTTAGCTAGTTTATTTAACAAATAGCTTTGTGTCTCTTTTTGCTTTAAAATTCTAAAATGGAAGGAACCACTCTAGCCTAAGAAGCTAGTTTTACATTAGTCCCATAGGAAGCATTCTTTATATTTGTAGGATGGCATGGCACACCTTACCTGCTTTGAGTTTTCCAAATAAAATATTTCATTCATTCAAAACCCTCAGAAAAATCCATAATATTTTTCCTAACATTTGAGAGGTTGTATGTAACAGTTCCTTCTACAAACACTTCTCTTCACGCTATTTCTTATTCCTCATCCAAACCAGAGCAACATCTACATTATAAATAATTTGATTCTTTGGTATTATGTCTAACATTTTTGTCACCTATAGCACCTACTAGAATGACAGCTACACAGTATGTAGCCTAAATTTCATTGAGAAGTTCAATCGAAAACTACATCAACAACAGATAAGATGAGTAAAGATAAGATGGGACATTTTCTTTTAGATAAGATGTATATTCCAAGAATGAAAGGGAGGCAATGAAATTACATCAACTTTGAAAGAGGAAAATGGTGGGTTCTTCACTAAGAGTCAAACATACCACTTACTGTGGACAGTAATTTCATAGTCAATGGAACAGACTGGTACATATGGTAAAATTATTTTCCCAGTAGTAGCAATTTGGGTGATTACTGTCTTTAGTATATTGGCTTACATTTACCTTTCCTGGTTCAATTTACTGGTTCAAAATAATCAAGAAATATTATTGGGTAGCAAGGAAGACGGAGGAAAATAATTGTTTAACTGTAAATAGCAAAGCATCTGTGTGATTCATTTCCAAATTCTTTATAATCAGGGAAAATAATTATAGTATTCTGTTCTAAAAATGGTACAGGAATGATTATTAAGCAGATGTACGGCTATTTGTCATTGAGGTTGGACAATCTCATTTATAAACTAACGTGTTTATGTAACATCTCTGGATCAAACCTACACCATCTGTGTTGGTTAAAAAAGCTTATTTGGGACATGTGCTGCCTACAGTACTGAAAGAATTCTTTTGTTTCACTAACAATTGGGGACGTTATTCTGTGTGATTGGACCCTGGTATTTTACTCTTCATTTACCCTGAGGAAATACTCATCTGAATAGTTTATCCTTGTTATCTACATGTCATTTACTGAGGGCCATGCAACATTCTGTGATAAATAATTTAAATCACTCATGTTATGAATACTAAGGTATTTGCCTTACAGGACTAATAGGAGCCACAAAGGCGGACTTTCTCTGACCAAGAAAGTCTTGAGACCAAGACTACAGTTACCTAGATTTTGGAGGTTTAGATTCTGACTTGACTACTTAGATGTTATATCAGTTGGAAAACTTCTTTAACTCTCTGTGTTCAAATTGTTCTCCTATATTTAGACATAGCAATAATATTTATCCCAAATGATTGATGTGAAGATTATGCATTTTTTCATGGAAAAAAAAGCTACATTGTATGCTTATTGTATGCTTATTATGTATAAGCAATACATAAACACTAGCTGCTATTTTCCAATTCACCTTCCTCATTTCACATATAAAGACTGTGAAAAGCATTGATGATTAATGTAAAAAAGCAAATTTGAAATCAGCAAATTTGTATTGAAATTTATCCCTTATTGAATCTATCCCGTATTGAAATCTATCCCTTCCCTTACCACCTGCATGACTAAGTGGGTTTTGTATCTCACATGCAAAATGAGGAAACCAGTACAATAGTAGTAGGGGATGATTTGTGGATTGTGTCTAGGAGGATATATAGGGTTTTCCTTGTTTTTATTTTTCTGGATATATTTCACCCTCTGTGAGATTTTTCTCTATGACACAGAGAGAATTTTGTTTTTAATTTTCAGATGGTTTTATATATGGTTGTTCACGTGGTCATTTGTCAAAAGATAAAAAAAAAAAACACAATCTGTCCTACTCTTTGGAATTTATTGAATTTTTCTTTGGGCCTTAGGTATTGCCGTTTTTATAGATAATCAATAAATGCTAGAAATTAGATTTTCTTTCTCACAACTCAGATTTTAATATGCATTATTAGAGGATTATCGGTTATGCTATTTAGGTCTTCTAAGACCTGTCTTATATTTGCCCCCCTTAAGAGTTTTAATAGGTGAGGAGACAGGACTGATGTCAGTTTTCTTTCTCTCACTATATGTACACTCTAGTTTGCTTTATGTCAGTAGATGCTATGGTATTATGCACATAGAGATTCAATGTGAATTACAACCTATAGCAATTGGAATACAGCCTTCTTCAATTTTTCTAATCTATTATGACCTGATTTATTCATTCCTCGATAAGAGGTGTCAATTCTAGATTTCTTTTCTGTTGTGTGTGTGTGTGTGATTTGATTTTTCTGTATACTTTTGTTAGTGGGCAAGGTGAGGGACACCTTGGAACCCCAAAACTGCCTTCTCTAAATGGGCACTGCCTTCTGCCATATAAAACTATTTGTTGTGAAAGACATCCAGTGGGAAAGAATTTGAATACAATTAGTGTGCAATAGAGAGAGGAGAATATAGTTTAAGATAATTTCCAAACAAACACCCAAAGTTATCTACCCCCTCATGGGTAAATGCCCAGTCAAACAGGGTTAGACCAGAGGATGGCCCAAAAAGCTGCCACAAATCTAAGACAACTTCTGGTGGGAACTCATATGAACATAGCAGAAGGGACCAGCCATCTGGAAGGAAAAGAGCAAAAT
>PVHY01009987.1:12102-53857 GCA_004024945.1 Uropsilus gracilis
ATAGATAGATAGATAGATAGATAGATAGATAGATAGATAGATAGATAGATAGATAGATAGATAGATAGATAGATAGATAGATAGATAGATAGATAGATAGATAGATAGATAGATAGATAGATAGATAGATAGATAGATAGATAGATAGATAGATAGATAGATAGATAGATAGATAGATAGATAGATAGATAGATATTGTTGCCCTTGTCAGTCTCCCCACATTCTCTTACTTTTCTGTCATGAATTTCAAGTGTCTTCTTCTGAGTCCCCCAAATTCTTAGTACATGTCCAAGACTGAGAAGCAAGTGCAACTGAAACATCATCACTTATCTCTTTGCTCCACAAGACTTCTCTTCCTAATCTTCTTCAACTTCCTGCCTTCTTTCAGCTCTTTTGCAAGTTCTTTCTAGCTTACCTCTCTGCTCAGCTACAGCCTCCCTATAGTGTGGGGTAGAAAACCTGAAATCTCCCCTTTCTATAGGCATCACACTATGCACATTGACATACTGTTTTATATTTTATTAAAGTATAAAATAAAATCAAAAGAAAACAGATTACCTAATTGAAAATGTAGAAGCTATCTATGGAAACCAAGTAACATTTTTCAGATTTTTAGGAGCTGTTTGCTATTCAATAAGGTTCCTGTTAAATTCTTTTCTGATTTAAAGAAAAATATTTTGATAGTGTTAGTTTGAATGGCATATAGAATTTGTTATTGTGGTCCACTGCAATTTCTTTTCTACACCTATTATATCATAGTATATGTCTTTTGGAAGGAAGCATTCTATGCTTGGTATAAATACATCAGGACAAATTCTCAGCCTACCCTTGCACAGTAAATTAAGAGTCAGTACTACACTTACTATAATTTCACACTCACCAACAATTTATAAGCATGGAATATGAAATTCCATGAAAAACATTTTTTTCTCCACATTAAATTCTACAATATCAGTAAATTCTTTGATGAACAATATTCATGCTCATGAATACCACATAATATATTTAATGATTTTTTTAACAAGACATATCTAGCTAGTTTAGTAAAGTAAGATTAGAGTGTAGTCTTCTCAAATGTTTCCAATTAAGTTGAAATTTTTTCTACATCTATCTATGTCTACATATATCTATCTAAAGAAAATCCATAAAGTAAGCTTTGTAATAAAATGTACCAATCTAAACATAGACATTTTCAAGTTAGGATTATAATTTCTCTTTTGACCTTACACTGTATTGCTTCAAAACTTTTGACTTTTTACTTCATGGTTTGGATATATTTTAACACTAAGTGGTTCATTATTACAAGGTACAGAATCGTGTCAAAATAATTTTAAAAGGGAAAATAGCATTAATAGTGGTACCTGGGAAAAAAAGAGTAAGAGATGTCAAATCCTTTGGTTTTAAGTTTAAAAAGTGCAATTACTTTTGCAACAAACATTAATTTATGAATAAACTGTTAAAATAGATCCATCTGCTAATGAGAAATTATTGCAACAAGAAATGATTTAAATTTTATTTCATGGAAGTAAATTGAAATAAACAGAAAAAAGAATGTGGTTCTTAATGAAAAATTAATTCTACATAGTTTTTATGATTATTATTTAAACTTCTTATAGGTTACAATGCAAATTGCCATGCCATATAAGTAGAAAACATTTTACAAGACTTCCCTGAAATAAATATTGAATACTTTCAAAAGCAGAGAGCAAAATGCTCATTTAAAGAATTGTACATCCTGAAAGCATTTTTATGCTAAGAAAAGTGTCAAGGTGCAGTGCTGAATTGTGTCATTTATGCTCAGCATGTATTGTGTATTTGATTAGTTATGCTTAACAGAAAATGTGGCCTTCATAGCAGAGAGTCCTTCAGGTTTCCCTTATTAAAAAAGGAGACATGAAGTAGATGATCTTAAACAAAGAGATGCTCTGTTTCTGGCCTTTGGAGGAAGGGCACATAAATCTTACCTTTCAGACTAGTGACATTATATTAATTTACAGTAACTGTTTTCTGATTCAAAATCTACTTTGAGAAAACCTTTTAGAAAATTATCTTGCCTAGCTGAAAAGATGAGATCTTTAATAACTATCCAATGTGTCCAAAGAAAGTTGATTTACAAGCTCATTCTTGTCTTGAAGGAAAGGTTATCCCCAAGGATGTGTTTTTGAGTGTTTATGTTTATATGGATTCCCTGGAGAATTAAATTTCTTGGAAATTTACATATAACCATTTTGGTTGGATGATTCCAGTCAGAAAGATTTCCACTTTCTGACTATTAGTAAAGGATTACAAGCTTCTGTTTTTTAATGGTTACTGCTGTACTGCACATACATTCATTTATTATTCATTCATTCATTCATTCATTCATTCATTCATTCATCCATGCATTCATGCATGCATTCATTCATTCATTCATTCATTCATTCATTCATTCATTCATTCATTCATTCATTCATTCATTCATTCATTTTGTTAAGACTATGTCTTGCTTTGTTGCCCAGGGAACCACAGGCTCATGTTCCCTGGAGTCCCACAGACTCTTAGTGATCCCCAGCTTCAACCTCCCAAGTAGCTATGATTACAGGCATGTGCCACCATGCCCAGGTATTTTTTGAGACTAAGTCTCACTATGTTGCCCTGGGTGGGTCCCGAAACCCCAGGCGGGTCTCAAACCCGTGGATGCAAGCAATTCCTAGCCTCGGCCTTGCTCCGTGGACTGCTATTGAAGGCATGTGCCACCATGCCCAGCCCTGCACATTTATTTTAAAAATAAAATGAGACTATAAAACATTCCATACTTTGAGTCTAGATGTATGTCATTCCTTAGAAATCATTAGCATTTTTTTCCCTTGCAATGAAAGTATCGGTGACAATTGCAATTCTGATTGAATTGTGATTCCAGTTTGAATGCTACACAATAATTTGTGAATAATCAGTTTGCAGATACTGCTCTGTACTTCAGGAATTTCGTATATCAATAATCACATTGGTGTTAAGTTGTGCTCTATGAAATTACAGAACAGAATAATACAAAATTCTTGTTATTTCAAAAAAAATCTCAAGATCTGGGAATATTGTTCATATTGAAATTTGACAGTCTTTTCCATAGCTGAATTTCTGTGATTTTAGCCAGAGTAATATCTTCCACAATTCCAATTATTGATGACCAAAGAAACTGTTCATGGAGTATGAAAAACACTTCTGGTGTGTATAATCACAAAGTAAAAGGTTAACAACTTGATACTATGTACCAGGGTGCATACCAAGGTGGCTTGCACTTTAAGAAAATTAAGTCTTCAATTTATGTAGGAGAATTCCAAGATGAATTTTATTCAGAAATCATATTGTTAAGAAAAATATGGCTACTTTTATTCAGATATGTCTGTATAAGTGAAGGTCTACTCCTGGAATTTAGCCCTAGTAACAATAAGTAATGAAGGCAATACCTTGTATTTATATAGTATTTAAAATACACATAGGTGCTTTTATATTTATAACTATTTTTAGTAAAGAAATCAGTCTATGAAAGAAAATTCTTATAATGTCTCTCTGAAAAGTGATTAAATATGTCCAGATGGAACACCACACTGAATCCTGAAGTTTGAGAGATTAATGGAGAGTTTAAAGCATGGATCTTTCATGAGAGCAGAGAAGAGGGACTTAAAATACTAGATGTACCCCTACATGTAGCCAGTAATCTTCATGACTAAGGTAATTTCGCATACTTGAAAAATTTTTAAATGTTCATTTAATTCTACTTGACATCAATTAACAATAATTTCTTGATGCCCTAGCATTAGAATATTTTAATACTTTACTTCTGTTTTGAGATCACTTGTTTGCAAGTTTATTGCAAGACTGTCTCATGATAAACACCTGAAGCTTCTGAAATGTAAAAAATAGCATAAATTAAAAGAAATATGAAAAGATTCTTAGCCACTTTTCAGTGGAGAATTGAAATGAAAGTAAAAAACCATCTTCACCCTTCAGATTGAAAAAAATAAAGTTCAACAGAATCAATTTAAGAAAGAATTTGGGAAAATGGTCACCTTCAGATGGGTTTGGTAAAATCCAGTGTTACAGTTCTGCAGAGCCATTTGTTAATCACTAGGAAAGAAAAGAACATGTACCTAGACTTGCCCTAGAAATCGTATAGGAGGCTCTTGTACATGACAAAAATAACTGGAACTGGATGTTTATTACAGTGTTGTCGGCAATAATAAAACCAATGAAATAATGCTATGTCTATATCGCTATAATTTCATTTTTTGTATAAGTCTTAGTTGAAGGGAAGTAAATAAGTCTACATTATAGATTTAGAAGTATCTCAAAGTGTTTTTGAAGTTAAATGAAAAGATGTAAGATGTGATTAGTAATTTAAATAATATACCTAATATATATGTATACATGATTCAACCCATATACTATACTCACATACTTTTGAATAATTTATTTAATTTAAAAAGTTTGCTGAATATCTTTTGATAATTTGTGAATTTATTTTTAACACGTGAAAGGTAAAACAAGACAGCCATTCAATGGTAGAGAATGGAACACAAACACTTTTGTAATATTCATGCAAGTTTATCTCAGGCCATCAGTTCAAGTGTTTTCTACTAAAAACGAAAATTAGTGTCATTATGGTGACATACTGTGATTTTTTAAGATTATTATTTTGCAACTATCCCTATCTGGGTAGGTTCATCCTTAGTTCTAGCAGCTAAAGAATAATGTCAGAGCCCTTGGCATTACCTTGGCATTATCTTCATGGAGCTTTTAATAGTGAAAAGGGGAAAAGACAGGTGGCAAAGAAATAGTCATTCTACTTTCTTGCCCCCCCACGTGTTTCTCTCTCTCTCCCCTCTCTCTAGTGTGCCACTAACATGTGAGCACATCCATTGGGTCAGGAGAAGTCACAAGTAATGGAAAGAGCACAGTTACTTGTCATAAGGGCTAATGGCAGAAGGACATGAAAAAAAACCTGATAATTAATTTACCCTGCATTTATTTATCATATACTACCTGTCCTCAGAATCTAATTATTTTTAATATTGTAGTATGATCATGTAAGAACTCTGAGAGCCATTTTACTATTTATTTTGCCAATGTTTTGTTATGGTCAAGAGCGATGTTTTCATTTCATTACAAATTGTAGTCTATTATAGCATTTCTAAGATACATATATATATTTTTTAATTTATAGATAAGGTTGTCAATTTTCAGTAAAGAAAAGACCTGAAGAAAAAAAACATAATCCTTTAATTGATCAGTGGTTCACCTGGGTAAACATATTTACTTATGTGGAATTTTCTCCAAGAATGAGTCACAAGAGAATGCTTTGGCAAGAAATGAGGCTTGCCTCTGATTTCCGATAAAGATTTGAGTTGAAACAGTGTGTGTTCACTTAATCTTGTTAAATGTAGCACAAAACACTAAGTGTATTAGAGCGTGTATTTAAATGATAACAAACCCTGCTGTTAAAGCTAATAGGAAACAGTCCTTTTTCCATTGAGTTTCCACATCCAAGCATTCCTTTAGATATCATCACTTACTATGACTTCTTTGGTCGACTACAATATGCTTTTGGGATGGATATTTAAGCCTTTGTCTTTCTTTTATGATTAAGCAACAACTTCCTTTTTTTGCTAAAAAGGCAAAGTTTGGGAGTGATATTCTACTCCAAAGAACAACTACTGATGTAAAATACACAACTATTTAAATAAATATTTAAATCTTATTACACAGATAATTGTAGTTGAAAAATTATCAATGAATTTAATGATGCTAACAAGTATTAAAATATTGAGACTTCATCGATTGAGGATTGTTTTCAGTATTTATTCATTATTAATTTATTGTTGTCTCTGAAACTTGTTAAGCCTCAAAAAAAGTAACTTTTCTCCCAGGTGCAAACCCACTGAAATGGACTTGATTGGGGGTGGGGTCAAGGTCAAGAAGGATAATTCTGTGGAGGAATCATTGAATTCTTCAATTCTTAGTCTTTTCTCTGGAGGAAGGTTAGGTTCACTCTGCCTTAAGGCAGATGATGCTCTTTCAGGATTCCTTCCAGCCTCAAACATCTGTGAAGTAAAAACAGTTATAAAACTTTAGCACACTTCTTGAAATATATAGTTATAAGAGATATAAAGTCCCTGAAGCATTTCTTAGAAAAAAAAAAGTATTGTTTATTAGCTCTGTTAAGTTTAACAAGAAAAATATCAGCTAAAACATTGAGAAGTTTGTTTTCACTCACATTTGAACTAATGGGAATGGCCATATTCCCCAGACATCAACAAGATGTGTACCCACGGCTTGGGAGCTTGTTTTATAACTACTATTATTGATTCCTTTTCATGGTTATTAAAGAGAAAAATGCCATATATCTAGCTTGTTAAATTTCATTCTAACTTTTTTAATCAATAAAGTTGACATAAATAGCCAACTTATGGCATCAGTTTGGTTTCCCCCTGCTAATAATGGAAATGAGCTGTTTTACTGTACCTTGATCAGGCAACTTTTGAAAATGTCAATTGACATTTTCAACTCTTATGATAAATAAAAAGTAAGTTGCTACTAGATTTCCATTTAAGGAACATAAGTAAAAGGTGAAGTGCATTACATAAAGAGACAATATAAAGTATTTATAACAACCTATTTTTATATTACTGTCTTTGAGAACAGAAACAGAATAAAATAGTCTTAAGTTCATCTGTGCCATTGACAGGGTGTTTTGGAAAAACTAAGAAAACTTAAAGATAATAGCCTACTGTGTTCTAAGCACTGTTGCATTTGCTTTATTTTTATTAACTTATTTAATTCTTAAAATATTTTGTTACTGATTAAATTTATTGATGTGGAAGTAGTTCAGAATTGTAAAATTGATGTCATTATAGTAATTATAAATAGTAAAATTAAGTCTCAAATCCTGTCACTTTATAGCTCACCCTTTAAAGCTCTATGTCATATATACCCTGTCAGTAATCAACTGTCAAAGTTAAAGAGTTCATTATTAGCAATCCTAAAGAGAGTGAATCCTTTTACTATGCAATTTCTTTATGTTTTCTATTATGTTTGAAATCTTGTGCAAAAGGGGTAGACCCAACCAACCAACAAGCCACAGGAAAACAAAAGTGGCACTTTTAAAATGTGGTTTCTGCCACCCTTATTCCCTCAAGTTCGTACAACCCTTGCAATGCAGCTGCCAGTCAAATGCTATTTAACAACAGGTTTTTATTTACAAGGAAACTTAACAAGTGGCCAGTTATTTTTACCCCAGTCACCATTTTTAATCCCAGAGGTCCCAAAGACACAAGTCCATGATTGTGCTCTTTTGCCCCTCCAAACCTGAAACAGGCACTCTGTGAAGTCCAGTCTTTCTCCAGCATCTTCTCTTTGCTTCTTTTCTCTCTAGAGTTCTGAGATGCTCCACTTCTCCAGGATTCTTCAAACTTCTTCAACAAATGTTGATGTACAAATCAGCTTTCTAAATCCCTGGCTATATCCACATACCATCTTTCCATTCCACCTTGCTGCAGTGACAAACTCTCCACACTGGCTAATCTTCTGCCAGACACTCTCCCACCATGGCTCCTTGTCACTACCAGCTCATTTTTCCAGGGTACTGCCCAGCCTGATCCTTGGGCCACCCTCTCGCCCCATCATTCTCATCTCTCTCCTCTTCTCAAAAGTCTCTCTCTCTCAGTCTCTTCTCCTTTCCATCATCTCCTTTTTTTTTTTCCCTCTTGAAAACCAGAGACTCCAACCAATTTCCCCTCACACATCCTCTTGGTGCTACATTGAGATTTGCAACAATATAAAAGAAAGAAGTACCCTTGCAACAAAATAAAAGAAGGGAAAAAACCTTATCCTGTTTAAGCCATCTTTTACCTCTGTGTTTTTCAGACACAGCTAATTTCATCAATACTTAAATTTCAATACTGCCCATATTAGAGTCCTGGTTTCATTATATATATCCAAATGTCAGTTTCCCTTTGAAGTGGAAGATGACAAAGGGAAAGGGTCATCAAATGAATATTTTGGCTATAACATCACAGTCTCATTATTTTTCTTTGTGCAAGAATTATATGAAATGTACTATAAGAGTAACAGCAGCTAATAACTATAATATTTTAGTGGAAGAGATAGACTATTACAAAAATATTAAACCCTTAAATTTAGCTTAGGCAGGAAAAAGATTTTTCCCAGGGCACTGAAAGAGAAATTCCTTCTGAATTTACTGATCATAAAGTTATCTGTAAGAGAAATGATAACATATTTGAATTTTTAAATGCATATTATTTAGCAGTAAAATTGGGAATTGACATTCTAATCATCAAGCTGTGTAAAAAATAACTTATGTAAAGATACAAAGTCAGATTTATAAGAACACAAAGCAGGGAAGAATATTAGGGGAAATAATAATTTATAAGTCAAATTATTTACTAGCTGGAAAATTGTATTTATGAGAAAAAATAGTATTTATGAGAAAAATAGGAGGAAATCCTAGACTTTTTGGGCCAAGTGGTGTATCTGAGACCCAGTGAAGAAACCAGTTGAGGCTAAATGAAATATCTTGAGTTTAGTTTGTTATTGGGAGCAATGGAGAGAGTAGTTTTTACTGATCCAGGGTTTTCCTGAAAGCTATTACTCTCAGTAACTGAAAAAAGAAAGAAAGAAAGAAAGAAAGAAAGAAAGAAAGAAAGAAAGAAAGAAAGAAAGAAAGAAAGAAAGAAAGAAAGAAAGAAAAAACATGATTTATATGTATTGAGAATGTAAACTTCATTAGAATGTAAGTGCTCTGAGGGCAGGGACGTTAATTTTACTAATTTCTGTATCTTTTCCCTAAAAGTATGCTTGTGTCATAATAGGCACCAATACACACACTGGTGAAATGAATGACTGAAATGGTCAAATATTTTAAATGTTGGGCAAATAAATGCCTAGTAAGAAGTGTGAAAACAGGCTAGTAGCCAAGGTGGTCAGACATTAAGATGTAAGAATAGCAAATGAATTCAGCAAAATATTCAGAAAGAAGGCTATACACATGAACATGATTAAAAACTCAGCTGTATTGAATGGTTTTCAAGTGTTATGTGCTATATTGTGTTTTATACTTACGACACATTAATTAGATACTCATTAAATATTGTCTGAACTAAGGGATGAAGTGAAACCTAGTCCAAAAACCTAGTGAATGTGTTAACTGTGGCTTAAGAGGATTAACAAAGTTAAAGTAGAAGATGAATTTTATGTGACCGAAGAGACTACAGGCAGTGAAAGTAGTCAGGAGTCTATTGAAAATCTCTAGAGAGCTTTGTAAGAATGATGGAAAGGGTAGAACTCATGGGATTTAACTACTAATTAGGTATAGAGATGAGAACATGATAGAGATCAGAGATTCAGTTAATGAGGACAATTCTGATACCATTCACTAAAGAAGGGAAAGCAGACTTACTGGAAAATAAGTGAATTCTGGTTTTTAATATGCTTAACTGAGACATTTGTGAGAACAGTGATAGATAAGGTACAGATAAAAAATGCAAGACCCACATTTCAGAGTGATAATCCAGGACTAATGATATAGGTTTGGAGTTCATTAGTACAAGATTTGTACTTTAATACATGTGAATAAATGAGATAGTCAAGTAAGAATGATACAAAATGTAGAATGTGAAAAACAACTGAAAGACCACCTTTGAGAAATGTTAACATTTAAAGAACAATAGAAAAAGGGAAGTGGAGAAAGAATGGCTAGAAAAACACATCATTGTAATAATTTGTGCCCCAAAACTTGACTTTCAAGAAAGTTTTTTTATCATTTTATCACTTTTATCACTTTCTGTGTGCATTATTTCATTTGCTCTTCCAGAAATTCTGTTGTTAGCTAAGACTGATCACAAAGAGTGTTGTGATTAAATCTTATTTCCTATGACACTAGATATCAAATTCTTAAAGGCTTAAGATTTTGAATCCGAGCAAAATGGAGACTGAATTAATGTTTGGATTTAGCATTCATGGCATCATTGGTTTCTTTTGTGGAAACAGTTTTGATAGAGAAGTGATTAATAGAACAAGAAAGCAAGGAGTGAGAATCATAGCGTGATAGAGAGGAAGTAAAGGCAGTTATTAATACTAATATACATACAACTATTACAGAATTTAGAAGACATTTGTAACTGCCTATAAATAGTAAGTTGAGGGAGGAATGTGTTAAATCTTAAGAGAAAAATGATAGGTCTCAATATTGGAAGTACTTTATTTATGAATTTCTGAAACTTCATTTTTGAATATATTACAGCAAGAGGGAAGATATCATCAGATTTTAAAAGAGCTTGTCTCTGAAAAGGTGCAAAAATAGATATGTTCTTATCACTAAGCTCTTGGACTCATTTCAATCTGTTATATAAAAAGAAACTAAGGTAAAACCGTTTTATTGACACTGTTTTATATATCCCTACATGAATTAATTATAGGTTTTAGATACAATTGGACTTTTAAAAGTCATTTGCATGTTGGAGATCTTTAAATTATGGAAAAGAAAATGAACAATTCCTTGGGTGGTCTTGTTTATTGCCACACTTCCAGTTAATTTACTTCACAGTTCAGCCACCCCAACTTGAAGGTAGAGTATGTTTTCATTTCTAATGTTTTAATCTACAGACTATGGATGGACTTCTTGAAATTAGGCACAGATGTTGAATGTGTGTACATTTTAATAAGGAAGAGTTCAAGTCCCATGACCTCAACAGAATTTCTAATTGTCCATCAGTTTCTTTTTTTGGATAAGAATGATCTGAAGCAATAAGCTGGCTTTCATCTGTGTTGATGTTCAGTGCCTCTATGACAGTGAAAATTACTTGATCAAAAATTTATTGTCATTTTCTATATCATGCTTTTGTTCCAAACATTCATTATTTACTTTTGAAATCAAAACAATCATACCATTCATATACTAGTGATTTGGGTACTTTGATTTGATAACTAGGGAGGAAAAGAAAAAAAAATGACTTTGAAATCATAAGGTTTTTATTTAAAGAGTGGTGAAAAGTGATTTTTCCTATTCCATAGGCAAAAACCTCCTTTTAACTTTATTGTTCATTTCACATGATAAAAATGACATTTGCTAGTTTCTGATAAGCCTTCATAACAAGTAATCATAACTTAATAATTAAGAAATATGCCCATAAAAGACAGATTCACTAAAAAATATAAACCATGACTGACTCTGAACTACCATCTTCTAGTTCTAATCATACACAATTCTGTTCAACTGACCAGTCACCAAAATATCCAGAACAGGTGAAAACTCTGAGGTAGAACAGTCTGAACAGTAATTTTTCATGATTCCAGTAAATTAACTATTTTGCAATGTATTCCTATATTTGTGACTAGGTTGCTTCATCACAATAATCCAAAATTTGTACATTTAGGTTAAAGAAAAATTTAAATCTATGAGACCGTACAGTCTTAAACATTAATACAAACACAAATAGATGCAAATATAAAAATCTGTGTATGTGTATAATTCATTCAGAGATAGCCTCACGACATTCTTATTTTTATTTATTTCTCTGTGTAGAAATTCACATTTCTTCTAAGTGAAGCAAAATGTTGTGCTCAAATAAGTTCATTTTCTTCCCCAAACTAATCAGACATCCTTAAATTGACAGTGTTTACCAGAGGAGACATTCTCAAAATTTCAATATCCTGTTTGTTCAAAGATATTTCCTGATTAGCACATTTCACTGCTAAGATGTTTGCATTTTTGATTCTCTGGAACTTGTGAGTACACTCCAAAGGTGTTTAAGGGAGGGGAGAAAATAATTCCATAAGCCCTCCCTTAATGTTCTTCATAGAATCTTGTACACTGACTTTTACAAACTACATACAAAGAAAGCAGGTCCTTGAAGAAACTATTTTGTTCAGTATCAGCAAGAGATGCTCATTTCTCCTTAGGGGGGTGATGAAGCAAGTGAATGGCTGTTGTTATTGGAGAAGCTGCTACATTTCTGGCCACCTTTCACTCATTCACTTTTAAGACTCAGTCTGAGAGATATCTAGCTACAGTGTGATTCTGGGAAAATTCTGGAGCTAAGACTTGTATTTGTCTCATTTGCAGTGAATGAGAGCTTTGAAACATCTCACATTTCAATTATTTATGCCATTCGTTATTTTCAAATGAGAATATAGCATCTATTTTACTGTCAACAGTAAATTAAAATAGTATTAAATATGATAAGACAAAATTGGTTTGTGAACCCCCTGCTCAAGAAGTATATGAATGTCCTTTGTGGGTATTTGCAGCCATTTTTTTTTTTAATTTTTACCACAAAATTATTTTAACTATCTTCTGTTATTTTTACTTCTTATACTCTCACCTTCCTATCATTCCATGTTCTGTCACATTTTGCAAAAATCTGTGATGTGTCTGAAAATTCTTTATTCAATTTTTATTGGTATGAAAATGAACAATACCATTTATTTGCATGTGAAAAGACTGCATGAATGCATTCATCCTGACAAAAATTCAGTGTAGATATGATTATTAATTTATAAGGGTAGAAGTGGTCAAACAGATCATTGTTTATAGGTTTTCTATGAACATACTTCATTTTAACTCAGGCTGATGATGGGAGAGCAGGAAAGGTAGAAAAAGTCAGTCAGAATCGGTGTGTTTCTATAATAGGAATTTCTCTGTGGAAAAGATAGTGGCACCAGATTGCAAATCTGAGTCTTAGTTTTGACTTTTCCATTATGTTTGGGGATGCTTTCATTATTTTATTAGTTTTGAGTATTATATAATTCTGAAATTGTTTTGTCCAAGAAAAATGAATATGACTATTAGGGAATAGGTCTAATAAAACTCTCAATTCCAACCCTAACCTAAGAAAAAATAGGGATAATAAAAATACTGTTTTCATAAGACTTATCTGAAGCCCAAACAAGCATATAAAGATAATAGGCACATGATACTTCTGGCTACTGGAAAACTAAGATTTTAACAATGATTGCTTTTATTTACAACTGTCTAATGATTGAATTCTGTTATATTTTAAATACTTATGACAGCTAATATATCATATACATTTATGTTGCTGAGGTTTGGTTAAGGGCATCATTTTAAAAGGGTGTAAATTATTGATGTAAGAAGGGTTAAAATAATTGGTATCTGCCTACTGCCAGTTCCATGAAGGATGCATAATGATTTGATAGAGGACATGTGTTTTCAGTGTGATGGAACCTTTCTGTGAGTTGAGATCTAATTTTAGACCAGTTTCTTTTCAGTCAAGATTTGGCAGTTCTTGAAGGCAAAATGAAAATATTATAGCTGAATTTCTAGCAAACAATTCACTGAGATATTTGCTTTCTTGATTCTCAGTCTTCAGGCTTGCTTTATAACTAAAAGGCACATATCATAATCATATGTTGTATTAATAAGTATTTCTCTCTGACTTCTTGCCTTTATGGCTACTAAACATGACTAGTGAATTAAGTATATATCCTGAACATGAACTTTCTATCATTTATTTTACTATGGAGTAGAAAAAATTTAATTAGCCAATTGCCAACAGAGAATGCTCCAAACAGCAAAACTCAAGCTTAAGTTTACTTAGAAGATTTGATCTATATTGAAGAGTGCCAAAAGAAATAGAGAATATATTTGGGATTTTATTAAGAGAAAAAAAAAAGCCTTAATTGTTCACATACAGAGGATTAGAAGGAAATATTTATGTATACTGTTTTTAATAAGAAAGACAAAATCAAAACTACCATATTAGTGTCACAAATACACATACATAAAAAATTCATGCTATATTACCGACAGTGTGCAGTACAGATGTCAACTTGAAACTAGTATGAGAAGAGGTTAAGTTTCTCAGTCGAATTTCACTGTAGATGGTAATCAAATTACCTGTCAACATCTTTTCCCTTTGGTCTTTTTAAAAATAACTTATGTGTGTGTGTGTGTGTGTGTGTGTATTTCACATCTTTGTATTCCCCCGGGGTTCACACACCACATCCCCTCCCTGATTGTTCTCACTCATTCCCCCCCAAACCGCCAGTTGTGTACTTTAGTGTGCTTGTTAGCTTGTTTTGACTTTTCCTCCTGGCCTTTTGTTTGTTTTTTCTATGTCCCATATATTAGTGAAACCATTTGGTTTCTGTCTTTTTCTTTATGACTTGTTTCTGCTAATGCGATTTTTTTCTAGGTACATCCATGTTATCTTAAATTCATCAAATTTGTCATTTTTAATTGATAAGTAATATTCTATTGTGTATATATACCACATCTTTTTCATCTATTCTTCTGTTTTGGGACATTTGGGTTGTTTCCATGTCCTTGCAATTATAAATAGTGCTGCAATAAACATCCAAGTACAGGTGTGCCTTTGTATGAATATTGACATTTTCTTCAGGTAGATTCTCAGAATGATTGCTGCATCAAATAGTAGTTCCATTTTCATTAGTTTGAGGGTCCTCCACACACCTTTCCATAGTGACTGAACCAATTTACATTCCCACCAGCAGTTTAAGAGTGTTTCTTTCCATATCCCGCCAGCACTTGTTGTTGCCCGTTTTGTTTGTTTGTTTGTTTTTTGCTTTTTGTTTTTGATGTGGGCCATCCTTACTGATGTAGGTGGTATCTCACTGTGGTTTTAATTTGCATTCTCCTGAATGCTAGTGATGTTGAACTATTTTTTTTTTTTTCATGTGCATGTTGGCCATTTGTATTTCCTCTTTGGAGAAGTGTCTTTTTAGTTCTTCTCCCATTTTTTGACTGGGCTTCCTTTTTATTTTTGATTTTGCTAAGTTGTGTGAGTTCCTTTTGGATCTGTTATCTAATCCATATCATTTTTGTGGAGGGCAAAAGTTTTCTCCCACTCGGTTGGGTTTCTTTTTTATTTCGTCTATTGTCTCTTTTGGAGTACAGAAGCTTTTTAGTTTCATGTAGTCCCAGTTGTTTATGTTTTCCTTCTTTTTTTTTTTTTTTTTTTTTTTTTGCTAGCTGTAGATGTCTCCAGAAATGGATTTTTGAAATGTAATTCATGGAGAGTTTTGCCCAAGTTTTCCTCTATGCATTTTATGGTTTCAGGTCTTACATCCAAGTCTTTTATCCATTTTGAGTTGATTTTTGTTCATGATGTGAGGGAGCTGTCTTGGTTCATTTTTTTGCAGGCTTGGTTCATTTTTTGCATATCTTGGTCCAGTTTTCCCAGCACCGTTTATTGAAGAAGTTGCACTTTTTCCAATGTGAGTTTTTACTCCTTTGTTAAAGATTAGTTAACTATTATGTATGTGTGATTTTATTTCAGGGCACTCACTTCTGTTCCATTGGTTTGTTTTGGTACCAGTACCATGCTATTGGTCTAAAACAGAAAATATAGTTTTTTTCCTCCAGTTTTGATTCTTTTGCTATCTGTTAACATTTCCAGAGCTGAAAGTATCATTTTGTAAATAGATATACTGAAATTTATGTTATTTCCAGATTGCTACTTAACAGACACAATGTTTGTTCACCCCAAATAAAGAGAAATCATGTATTAGGAATTATTTTGGTTCATTTTGCAACTCAATCAGAGGTTATTATGACTATTTACTTTTGTAAGAATTCAGAGATAGTATGATGTTTTAGTGATATAACACTAGCAGGACTGATGTCTCAGAATGTTTTGAGTTTGGACAAAAGTTATTTGCCAACTCAAGGGTGCAGGAGGGCAGGGGCACTCTAAGAGGAAGCCAAAAGGAGAACACAGCCACACGTGTCCCTTTTTATGAATAAAGAGAAAAAATCTTTCCAAGGCATTTCTTAGTTCACTTCTTCTTACACCTGCTGAACTGGATTGGACTATATGGTGTTCTGACTTCCATAACAAAATATTGGGGGTTGGGTTACATTTATTTTCTCACAATTCTGGAGGCTGGTTTTCCAAGATCAATGTGCCACCAGAGTTAGTTTCTAGTAAGGCAAGGAAGGGAATCAAAAGGGTCAATTAATGCAACTTAATACATAGCCTTATAACTAAGTAACAAAATCAAAGGGACTGCATCCAGAATTTTCAGAGCAGAGTTGTAAAGGGAAAACCTACCATGGATGGATCTATTTTTCACCTCAGATCCAGAAAAGAGGGAAATAAGTATAATTTCATTTAGGCATAATTACCAAGACAGATATAATTGACATCCCCCACCCATTCTCTTTACTTTCATTTTCTAATTCTGATCAGTTTCTCATTCACTTGACTGCAAATTCAGAACCCACACCTCTACCCTACACCTGCTGTGATCACTCCTTGTGAAAGACTTGTCTCATCTTCCCTCTCCATGTCTTATCACTTTTTTTTTTAAAACTTGTTCTGTGTGCTTTTCAGCCAACTGGTTTCACATCCTTGGTGGCAACAATTCCAGTTTTTATCACCATATCCTGAAATTCAGTGTCCTTGCTCAAGCAAGGACTTCTAGAAAAACTTGAACTATTCAAACTTTAATTTCGTTGATCCAATTTTTTCCCTATTCAACTTTAATCCTAGATTAAACTATGAATGATTTAGATTCCTTATTTAACTGTATCAAGCTCTTGTATCTATTCCACATTTAGTTGTCTCTTTCTTCTATCCTAATTGCTAGCAAAACTCCAATTCTGTATACACCCAAAATCCTAATTTCTCTATCACTATATCCTAATAGGAATACATATATAATATATTTTAAAGTAATATATATATTAAAGTATTCAACAAGAAATAATTGCCTTTCATTTAAATTCATGATCAAACTTCACATTTAAAATGTTTCTCTTAGAGACTTGCATTTCCTCTGTCAATGGTAACTATTTCTTATCTTTTCCTTCCTCATATCATGCTCTCTGGAAATCAGGGTCTGTTATCAGCAAAATCACCTATATCTCTACTCCTAAGGTCCTCATATTACCTACTTAAATGATTCCTGTGCCCCTCCAATTCTCTAATCTAAAGAGTGTCTGCTACTTCAAGTACCTCTGACCTCTTTTAGAGATCTCACTGGATCAAACCAGTACTATCTAAGTAATCCTCTTTAGATTCATTTCAAATCAATTTATTAAAGACTTAAATATATCGACAAAATCCCTGTGCTTTTGCCTAGCAGGGTAAACTAATGGGAATAATATCTTACCATAATCATAGTTTTTATTCCCATTCAAGAGATGGGGAGTACATAAGGTGTATATAAATGTGGGAGGTGGAGTGGGAGATAGGCAGGCAGACTCAGTGGGAATGTTGCTACCATATTAAAGTTATATCTTTACATACTGATGGCCAAATTAGAAATTTGAATTAGCAATTATAGTCAATAATTTGAACTTTTGCTGTGATACTTAAATGAATCTTACAATACATAGAGTAAAATAATATAGAAATGAGTTAGTTTAATAACCTATCAACTTTTTCAGTTTAAGTACAGGATATGTATGTATATAAATTCCTGCTTTTACATATATATGTATATTTAATGTATAATACAGTATATGTGTGTATATATGTATATTGACTGCTATTACTATACAGTAAATATCTTTTTGCTTAGGGCAATCTCATTTCCAGTGTTCTGTGTTTATATATATTTTTAAAATGAAGATATACACACATTATATCTTTATTTAAAAGTTGAAATGTCTTTATTTCATTGCAATAAGGAAAAAGTTTCAGGAATGAGTATTTCACATTTCTCTTATCAAACCTCCAATGTCATCCCCAATTATACTCATATTTCATAATCATACTTGTTATTTTGCTGAAAAAATAGAAGTGATACATAGGACAAAATTCCCCCGCCCCCTCCCACATATTATATATATAATATATAATATATATATATGATATATGCACAAAAATCTACCTTTCTATAGAGAACCTATACCTGTTCCTACTAAAGACAACCCTTCTAGATGTAAACTCCACCTCTCACCATCATTTACTGGAAGAATCTTGACCCTTTAATCATTTTCGATTTTTTCTATTCATACACCCCTTTGTGGGGGCTACGTGACTTAGCCGACTAGCACGTTCCCAATATAGACAATAAAAACAAACCACAGCATTTCCCTCCCATTACCCTCTATTTTTCTGCTTCTGCTCATGGCAAAATATCTCAAAAGAATAGAAAACATTGTCTTGTTCCACTTGCAACCTCCCACTGAAGCACAGACCAATCAGACTTTTATCCCCATCAGTGTTCTTAAGCCTCCCTTTCCATTTTTTTTTAAAGCGAAGTCTTTATAAACAAGTTTCCCATCCCTAGCAGACTTGATGTCGGTCTCCTGTAATGCTCATATGGAGATCTTAATTTCTGTCTTCCTCTCCCTATCTCTTGTCTTTCCTTTACACTCTAAAACGGGATACCCTTGCCCTCGGGATAGCCAATAGTGATCGCTCAGTGAGGCATCACTGATACCCGGGCAGGCTCGCCCTGAAGGAAGCCTATTTCAATTTCTGACAATTCTAATTTCAAGACTGTGCTCTTCATATGATGTTGCTAATGCCTGCCTGGCTGTAACTTTGATCCATTGGTCCTATTTCTGCTGGCTAGCGTTCCTAAGCACAACTATTTCCTGAGCAGAAATAGAACAGCTGCCTAACACCTCCCATATGCTGTTGCTTTATATAGTTGAAAATTGTAAATCCCCCAGCCTCCAGCACCTCCACCATACACTTTGCCAGCCTTCTGTTCTCTCTTGTAAATAAATTCAGCTCTGTAGCCTTTCCTCAAATGACCCATTCGCCAAATACTGATTGCTTCTCTTGCTGAGCTCCACAGAGAGGACAGATCCTCTTCTGGGCAACTCAACCCTTTTCAGTGTTGTTGTTGTTTTTAACTCTAGGAAGGAAATATAGTATAATGTAGTCCATTGTAATTCTTATTTTTAAAAACTTAACTATTTAATTGCAGTTTTCTTAAAGTAGCACATTCATTGACTTATTCAGTACACAGTATCAGGAGTCAATAAACATTATCAGCTGTCATAGATAGTGTCAGGCACTGTATACCAAGACCAAAATAAGCATAAGATATTGTTGCTGCATTTGAAAACTTTGATGCCATTTGTTCAATTGCAAAGTTTTCTTATGGGATTAGCATGGCATTTAAGTTCTTTGGTGCCTAGTGCTCTTATTAAAGAATGCATATATCCTTCTCTGGCATCCTAAATGCGCGCTTAGGGTTACGGTGCCCCAGTGCTGGACTGAAAAGGGAATAAAGCCAATAGGCTAGGTCCCTGATGATGGGTCCTGCATTTTGACTTCCTCTGGGTAAATAGTAGCACATTCATTTCATTAACTTGTGGGTTATAAGTTAATTTAGGGGGAATATGCTATTACAGATTTGGATGAGTTCCATTAAACTCCATTAAAACTTTGACTGTGGAATGCATTAATAGAGCTTCAAAGTCAGTCAATCAAAAGATTGATGGAGTATATAGGAAGGAACATTAAATGGAATATTTGATATGAACTATTAAATCTTTCAGAGGAATTCTTTGGAGGTTATGTGACTACACATTTATTTTTATTTTCAGTGTTAGGGATTTGGGTATTATCTTTCTAATGTATGTGTTTGTGTTGGTGCTTAAGTATAGACATAATATAAGATTTAATTAGTATTCTCTATGATTTTATTGTGATGAATTAGTTTGTCTCTTTGAATCTCCAATGAATTCTTACAAGCTAGCCATGTCTAACAGTTGTTGAGTGAGGATCTTTGCAGTTCAAAAGTTATTAAACCTCCAGGAAAGTAACTGACACTTGATTTCTTTCAGAAAGTTACTAGATACTTCTAATCACATTTTATTTGTCAGTGTAATTTTTAGGTAAGTGTTGTATTATGTCATGCCATTTAAAAAAAATTAAACTATACAGTTTATTTCAGGCTTAAACATATATAAAAGAAAATTAGAATACAGCAAGATATCAGTATGCAAATTAGGATACAATAAGATTAGATTTCAATATGACAAATATTACAGGTTTTAAAACTTTAAGACAACTTCAAATTTGGATGCAGTAATAGAAGTAGCAAATGGGGATGTTCTCCAATATTCTAGTTAGGAGATTTTTTTAAAAATAATTTTTAGAAAAGTTTTTTGTGGGAAGAAAAGAATTTACATAGATAGGTATACATATTGCAATACCATAATTATGAAATTATAACTGCAAAATAATATATTATTTACTGATGTGTGATTTAAAAGTTTCAAATACTACTGGAATGGCAAACATCAAATCCAGTGTACTGATTATTATTTCTGGGAATGTATAATGAGGAATAGGATAGGAGAGATATCCACAGAAAATGTCAACTATCTCTGTGATGGCTGTTTTTTTCTTTTTTTTTTTCAAATTTAATTTATTTAATTTTTTAAAATTTGCATATATATGTGTATTTATATTTATTTACATTATTGCATTATTGTGTACCCCTGGGCTTTCCCACGTTGTTAACACCTGTTAACCATCCTGATCTTTTGTGCCCTTCGCCTCCCCCACCTTCTTCCCCCTTCTCCTCTCTTGCTCCATTGTTCAGTCCCGTTGGTGGTTTTGATTTTTTTCTTACTCATTTGTTTGTTTTTCCCTATATTCATCAAATAAGTGAGACATGTTATGCCATTTTACATGTGTGAAAACTGAGGCACACATTTATACCAACTGCAATTTAACTCAGCATTTAAATGTAGATCTGCCTTTGTATAAATCCCAGAAGAGAACAGCTGTTATTAATTCAATATACCAGGCTTTCTGCTGGGCAATAATGATTATAATATGATAATTCAAGTTCAACTATTAGAATATATTATTAGTAACTACGAGGAGATAATATGAATAGTGAATGAATGGATGACTCTCATGTGGATTTAAGTACCATGAAAACTCAATTGAACTCTGAATTGTATAAATAAGCAAAGGAAATTATGTCTATTATTTCTGTGTCTTCATAGAGTCCATAACATTCAAGGAAAAATTTTATTTCCAATGGAGAGGAAACAAGCTATATCCCAGAGGTTAAATAACCTGCCAATAGCTGCACAGCTGGAAAAATGCAAAGCTGAAATTCAAATATGCATCTGCCTGCCTCTAAAGTGTGCTCCTTTTATACTAGGAGAAATGACCTGTGTTTGGCTTCAGTTTTATCTTAATCCAAATGAATGGTCAGCCAAACACTAATTAGGGAAATAGATTGTTTTGTTTGCTTTTTTGTTTTTCAATCTGGAAATGTGATAAATGAAACCAAGGAAAATACCCTAAAGCAAAATTTCTCCTGGAATGTCTTCTTAAAATAAAAATTGCACATATTAAACCACTCTTTTTGTTTTAGTTGGCATGATTGGTATTAGGTGTTCCAAATGATAAAGTTCACAATCCCGTGGGTTTAACATTAGAGAGGCTTATTTTTGTCTCACATGGTGGAGGCCAATCTGGATCACATCTTTCCCATCCTGATAGTGATTGAAATTTTACCTTTTAGCTATGTCTTTGGAACACAGGCTTCCAAAGTTCCCACAGAGGGATCAAAGAACTTGGGATTCAAGTAAGATGATTTTCAGCACCAGATCCGAAAATAGTTTTCATTACCTTTATTCACATCTCATTGGCAAGAATTTGATCAAATAGCTGCAATCCAGCTTTGGATGAAGACGGGTACAGGAACATATGGATATTTGGAGAGCACTTTGAGTGTTTGCCATCCTTTAACAAGAATTTGTTAAATAGGGACCTTCTTCCTGCCAGGTACCTAATCCACACCCCTAGGTGAAGTAGATATATAACAGAGTCATTGTAATGCAGTCATAACCAAGTGGTATAACAGAGTATGTAGCAGTCGATTGCCCTGGCAATCAGAAAATCCTGTGTTGATGTTGTGTGCTAAGTTGAAAGGAAGAAATAAATGCTTTAAATGAAAGGTTAGAGATGCAAACAGGTATTTCTATTTTATTTTATTCTTTAATTGATTGCACACAAACAAATACAGAGACACATACACACACATATATATCACGTCATTGTCTACCCTAGATTCTCCCACCACTTTATCACTCATGAACCATCATCTTAATCTCCTGTGCCCACCCCTCCCCTGATTTAACTCCTTCCCTCTCTTTTGCTGTATACTTTTTTCTGCTAACAGTTTTAAATTTTCCTTGTCCTTTAGTTTGTTTGTTTTCCCTATATCCCACATATAAGTGAGGTCATTCAGTATTTATTTTTATCTTTCTTGCTTATGTCTACTAACATGATTCCTTTTAGGTCCATCCGTGTTATCACAAATGTATCAAATTTGTCTTTTCTGATTGATGAGTAATATTCCATGTGTACCTATACCATAGCTTTCTGATCCATTTCTCTATTTTGGGACATTTGGTGTGTTCTCATATTCTGACTACTATAAATAGTGCTGCAATAAATACTCCAGTACAGGTGCTTTTGAATTAGTGCTATGGTGTCCTTTGTGTAGATTCCCAGAAGTGGGATTGCTGGGTCGAATGGTGCTTCCATTTTCAGTAGTTTGAGGGTCCTCCACACAGCTTTTCTTAGTGGTTGGACCAGTTTGCAATCACACTAGCAGTGTAAAAGTTTTCCTTTCCACTTGTCATTGCCCTTTTTTTGATATGGGCTATTGTAAAAATACAGAACGCTTCACAAACTTGTATGTCATCCTTGTGCAAGGGATGTATGTTCCAATTTTAGTATATGTGCTGTCAAAGCAAACACTAAGCTGGTATGTCCAAACACACACTTCCTGACCTTGCCCCAAAACTGCAGCAACTTCCCCATAGAAATAAATTTTTCTAAGTTTGGTTTGCCTTTATCCCTTTGTTGTTTGGTATCAGTTTTGGAAAAGGTTAATAAATATCAAAATTATATTCTTTTAACTTATCAGGCTAAAAAATAAAGTATTTATGTAGCCAAGTAGGTGCTAGGGGGATGAATCAGGCAAATTTTTGTGATTTTTTTTAGGATATTTGCATACACTAAAACCTAGATAGTAGTGTTTACAAGAGCACAAGTAAGTAATATAATATACAAAGGGATTCATATTGATATAAAGATAGAATAAATCAGCAGAGGTTTAAGAGAATATATTTGTTGCCAATAAGACAACTGATAATCTATTTGCCAGCTGAACTGTTTCCAGACTAGGTTATTATTAAAAATATAAAGGTATTGATATACAAATATATCTTATTTTGCCTCATTAAGATTAGTTTCTGTGTTTTCTATTATTTATAAAATAGGGAATCAATTTGTCAGGAGGACACCAAGGATAAATAAGTGACTTATGCTTATTTGTAAATACTAAATTACAGTTAGTATTAAAATATTCTAAAAATTCATTTTTGCCTTCTTGCTCCCTTGTTAAGATAGATAAATGTAAATTTTTTTCAGGTAGATGAATATATGTTTTAGGGGTAATGATATATATATATTGATTTTCATTTCAACAATCACTGACTTTTTAGTTGATTTTATGCTTCTGGAAATATATATGTTGTAGCTATTTCAATGTCATAGTTGGTAGCTTGAATAAAAGCATATTTGATTAAGAATACAGAAAAATATCTGAATTAGATAAATTTCTTTTCAGAAAATAAATTTCAAAATTAGAATATTACTGGTTTTAAGTTCCTAGAGAGTTGAGAGATTGGTTCAAATATTAATATGTATTGCAGCACTATTTATAATAGCCAAGATAGGAAAACCACCCAAATGATCCAGACAGATGATCTATCTATCTATCTATCTATCTATCTATCTATCTATCTATCTATCTATCTATCTATCTATCTATGTATCTATGTCTATATCTATCTGTCTCTATATATGCGTACACAATGCACACACACTGGAGTACCACTCAGTGATCAAAAATATAAATTCTCCCCATTTGCAGCAACATGGCTGGAATTCGAAGAGACTGTTCTAAGTGAAGTGATTCAGAAGGAGAAAGATAATTTCAGATGGTTTCACCTATATGTGGAATCTAGAGAAATCAAAGGATCAGACAAAGTAGAGACTGATCCTTGAAAGCAGTTAAATAGATCAGACAACCAAGGGCTGGGGTAAAGAAGGGGAGAGAGTTGAGTAGAGTTGAGAAGAGGAAGTGGGGTAGAAGAGGTGGTGGAGTGTGGTACAGGACTCTGGGCAGTTTGGTGGGGGGAGAACCAGTGGAAAAATAAATAAAGACATTTTAAAAATATGTTCAACTTGATGTGAGCTGCAATTACAAGTTTGTGCATGTTGAGCTAATTTTTAAGTCATGCATATCTTTTTTGAGTAGTGACTATTTTTTAAATGAAAATATGTAATATGCTTTGTAAATACTCAATGTAAGACTATCTGAAACATTAAGTAGAGATACCTTTAACTGGATATACCTGGCATTGATATAGAAATTGTTGGTGTGTTTTCTTAACCACTTTCACTGTAGACAACTGTCTACCTTTTCTTGTCAGCAACAAAAAAAAATTCGTTCTATTCTTTTTTTCATCCAAAAGATGTATTGATTTTGCTAGGAGGCTAAACGATACCACTTTGCTTCTCTCAGACTATTTCTTCTCTAAGGTTCTAAATCTCAGATCTATCACATTTGACAGTATTTTTTTTTTCTTTTTTTGGTCTGCCTTACCATTTCCCTTTGCTAGTTTAAATGGCCTTTAGGATTACTTTTTCTAGATTTGAACATCATAAGTGTTGTAGTAAATATAGAATGAGTGAGGTTTTAAGAGAGCAGCCATCTTCTCATAAGAGGACCATACACAAAAAAAATAAGAGAAAATAAGAAAGTATCAGGAAGATTTCTTCCATTTGCTTAAAGTGACATGTACAAAAAAAGCCATTTCATAGGTTATTTGTCTAGGTTACAAAGTAAAGTTATTTCTCAAACTGCAGAAATAGCCATTCAGGGACAAAATTGAAGAAAAATCATATATTTATAAGTATGTTTTTGCAGATATGTTATAGACTCCTTACACAGCCTTTTTCTGAATTGGACCCTAAAATGAGAGTTTGTAACTATAAATCAGTTTCTGGCAGGGAATAACCAAGAAGCGTGATAAGGAGTTGGAACACCACCTGTGTAAATGTAAGGGGGGGTTGGGAGATGGGGGTGATGTGAAAGGGACAGACATGATTGTCAAAACAAAGATTTCATTGTGTCTTAGGCCTTGGACTCAATAAATACCTCAAGCAGATAATGTTTCATAACAGAATAAATAAATTCTTAAAAAAGTTATATTTTCCCTTTTTATCCAAATCAAAGCTCACATGACCCTTTCCCTGTGCCTTCACTGAGCCTTCAGTTTTACTTTGATACAGAAGTTATCAGAAATCACTCACCATTTTTACTTGCCTCCTTCTGTATCTGTCTCAGCATCTGTCACCCTCTTGATACTTACTATGCATTTGATCACATTAAATGAGAGAATGACCTCTACAGTTTCATTAATTTTCCACTGAAATTGTTGTTCCATATAATCAAAATATGTATGGTTATATTAAGGTACTCTGGTAACATGTACAGACTTTAGTTGACTTGAATTACAGCTACCCTGACCTACTGCAGAAAAAAGTCAAGATTTACCTGATTTGAACAGAATTTTTTTGTAATGTAGGTGGTACTGCTTCCTTCTGTTAGCACCTCAATATTTGATAAAGATCTCTAGGACATAGACTGTGTGTCAGGCAGTATATTAGGCTCAGGGTGCTAAGTGAACAAGGCAGCACTCTAGTAGCTGAGCACAGAAACTAGGGGTGGTAGGTTTGACCTGACGACATCTTACTCTACTGAGTTTCCCCCATTATTGATATTTTTGGAAATCACTTATGACCTTACATTTCAAGTAAAGTCTTAGCTCTTCATATTTACGATATATATTCCCTTCTTTTTCTCCATATATTTCCATTTCAAAATTCAAATGATGACATTCATGCAAATTTGAGTGTTGGTATCTATCTTATTTAGTATTGCTGAATTATTTCGTTATAGTATATTGAATTCAAAATATTTTGATAGCTCAATGTTTTCCTATTATTGAACATCCAGATTAATTTTCAGTTCTTCAGTCTTACTGAATCGTGAAGCCCTGAATATAGAAAAGTTGTTGGTGTGGTATGTTAGTGAAGGAACAGATTTCCTCAGTCTCTGCTGTTTTAGCTACCTTCCCACCATTGAATTGCCCCAGGTTTCACAATTTTAATCCTTAATTTGGCCTAACTTGTGGACTGATTAAGTGTCCATTCTCAGTGGTCACCATACTCCCTTTACACTTACACTGGAGGCCCATTGAATTAATTATAGTTTTCTGATTTCACCCTGATGACTCACAGGGTGAGTGAAATCGTTCACTTTGCTCAAGTGGTTCATTCTTCAGCATTAACTCTGGCTGTTGTTTGCCTGGTTGGCTCCTCTTCTCCCTCCGAGCTCAGTTTAAGAATTAGTCATTATGTGAAGCCTCCTGATGTGTCCTTCTGGATGAAATTCTTTGTCCTGTCATCAGGACATCTTTCTATGATAGCACTTCTACCATCATGGCATTCATATTATGCATACCTGCTTAATCTTGGTCTCCCTCAAACTCAAATATATTCATCCTTAAATATTTATATATATCAATTCCAAAACCAAAATCATGAAATTCATGTGCTATTATATGCTGATATTTACCTTATTTGACATATCTGTATTATCCCATAATATTATGATATTGACTTCAAAAATAGAAAATGTACTTAATCTTTGGGTCATAGTCTCTCACATAATATCTAATACCTTTACTACTAATGTATCACTGGAAATTTGAATTATAACCTAGCACTCACTTATTTCCTTTGCTTATGAAGCTATTCTTTTATTATATTATTGGATTTTTATATAACTAGCCAAATCTGCAAAAGATGACTTCCCTTCCATATTTTATTTGAAAAATAAAATATTTCTTAACAATTATAGATTTGTGTTTCAAAAAACTGAAATTCCAAAATATTTGATACTACATTGATAAGAAATTTAGTTTTACCTCTGTTCATCTGGGTCGCACTGCTATTCCTTGAATGACATGTGAGCTGAACACCCTCGTGTGGGGGGTGTCAGTCAGCACAGGATCAGAATCTGATAGAAGCAGCATAATTTTTAGCTGTGGGTTCTGTTAGTTCAGTGTTAACACTTTAGGCAAAGCAGATGATCCAGTTAACCTTGGACTAAATCATGCTGTGTTCTATTTCTTTTGCCTTTTTTTTTTTTTTTAATGTTGCCAACCTACTCATTAACTGCTGAAAAGAAAGGAAACTAGGGAGAAAGAAATGCAAGTCAGGGCATAGTTAGGGTCACTGTCTTTCTGTGAGAAATAATTCCAAAAGTGTTTAGAATAAACGTTATGTTATCTGAATACCAAACTCTTAACACTTATGAGTCTTTTGCCCTTCTTTTCTTATTTCAATAAGATTAGAGGAAATCTTGTGTCTACCATATATTTAACCTAAAAAGTACTATTCCTAGAGGAGAGAGTATCCTTGGAATTTTTTTGTTCTTGAATTTGCTGTATTTCTGTTTATTTCCCTTTCCCCCTGATTATTTTTTCCCTTCCTTTGCCACTTACCCTTTTTTACCATTATCGTTACTCTATTGTCAAGGTCAATTCTCAGGTAGGAGTACTCCCAAAACTTCCTTCCCAAAAATATGCGAAATGAAATTTCTGATTATTGTGTTGCACACACAGACCTCACCACCTGTCACAAATCTGGTTCATAAAATGAATTTGTATTCCTTTATCTGTCGTACTTTTGAAGTATAATTTTAGCAAACAAATGCTTTAAATTACCATGAACACCTTGTTTAAAAATGTAGGCTACAAGAATACATACAAAAGGATCATGACATACATTATTGTGTTATCAGAATTAAATATATATGAGTGTGTGTGTGTGTTAATGGGTTCATTCTCAAAAGTTTTATATGGGAGTTGTGTTATTTTCATCAATTTCATTAACTTAAAAACTGACAGTCTATGCTATTTAAAATTTCTCTATAGTACTATGTAAATGTATGGTATATCCTGATTCTTAAAAATCTGAAAAAGTTCCTGAGAAGTTAGCATGTGCTCTATTATACTATGTATGCCACTAGAGAAATTGATAGAAACCATACATTTCATTTTTAAAGGGGAACATAGAAATTGTCTTTATGATTCTGCCAGTTCTCATTTTATCCTTTCTACCTTGTATATAGATGAGAAAAGTGAGACTTATGAAGGCTAACCAGAATCAGACAATTGCTAGAATCAGACAATGCGAAAACAGTTTTCTCCTCTCTGTTTGAGTTGTCTCACAAGTATTGCCTATGAAAATTAGCAGACTATACTCCAGTCTCCCCAATGACAATAATACAGAGGCATTGGACTCACTAGTAACAGCTGCTGTTTTCTGATTAACAGTGTTATATAGAGCTCATGTATGGGAACTTAAGCAATGGGAAGTTTCTTTCTGTTTGAGTATGAAAATCTGTCATGCTGAGGATGGTCTTAATGTAATCATATACTTCAAAAGGAGAAAATAAACCCTTATCCCACAATGACAAAACTTCTCTCCAGGTATAGTTATGTGAAGATAATAAATAATATTGGTATCTGCTACTTAAACTAATTTTATGGTATTAAAGGAATTCATAATACTGAGAAATAAGTAAAATCTACTGATATATGATAGGTTTCGTTGACTAAAGCTAACAACTTCTTAAGGCCTTCCTGTTTTTTCACCTGATGAAATATTCTCATTATTGTTGAGTTGTTTTATCTTTGTCTCACTGTTAAATATCCATTTTTTGATTCATTTTATGATAAATTGTTCCATAATGTGGGAATACAGTGTTGGGTTCCTTGGCATTTTCGTGTTTGTTGAATGGCAGGTTCTAGTATAGTTGAAATTAGCATTCTTGTTATTTTTCAATCGCCTATTAGAATTCACTTTCTATAGTCTTTCTATTAATAAGAATCTTGCATTTTGATTTACATTGAAAAATAGTTGAATTGAATGTAAAATATTTAAAATGACAGTCATATCTATTTAAAAACGAAGGGCACTTACAATATCAAATATATGTCTCCATCTAGGAAACCAAAACACACCTAATAATACTTTTGGCAAGACCTGTAAAACAGCTTTAGAAGTTTCTCCAGGAAGTAACTAACACTGTTCTGTTTCTTTTGCCTCTTTATGTTGCTAACCTACTCATTAACTGCTGAAAAGAAAGCAAACCAGGGATATTGTGTCAGCTCATTAAATATTAATTATAAAATTTGTACAGTGAAAGACAAAATTATACCTCATTTCCCATTATGATGTTTTCTGGTATAAAATCTGGTTCTTTAAAGTTTTCTTACTAAGATTCTTAGATTTCCAGCTCTCACTAGAATGAAGTCTGACCATTGCAACTTCCCTCTCACTGATAAAAGTTCAGTATTGTGGATAAAATGCCCCCTAACCAAATTAACCCTGGATTCTGAAAAATGAACAGAGCCCCCAGGTAAAAGAGGAAAATTTGGCTTTGAAAAACAGTATTGATGAGTTTCCCAGGGCTTTATTTTCTTCCTTTGTCTCCTGACTTTGAACTGAAGGCTTTAAACATAAGACACTTTGTAATGATCATGGACGCCGAAGCCTGACCAGAGAACCAGGAAAATAAAAAGACCTTAGTGAACTGCAGATGATGGAGGTCATTCTCACTTTCCTCTCTTTCTTTTCTTTTTTTTAAATTCTTTTCCTCTTCCAGCATTACCTTTATTAACTTTACACCTGCCCCAGTGATGAAGCAATATTCTCTGTATAGCAGATGTATGTTCAAAAATTCCAAGGGCAGACCCTTCACTTTAGAAAGAAGAACTGAGAGAGGATTCACTATTGTGTTGAGTATCAGAAAGAGAGATTTATATCATCATTCTTTTCCCATTTTTCTACTTCTGGTTGCCCAGATCTGTATAAGGGTAGAGAATGAGTCCTACATTTTGAACAGGCATATCAAAAAGTTAGAGAATGACCAGAAAAGAAGAGAAAGGCAGAAGAGGGGATCCTTAATTTTGCTTACAAACCAATACAAATTCAAAACTGACGTTTTTGAACGTTCAAATCTCAGGACCAGTTGTCCTGAGATGAACATAAAGAAACATAGCAAAGGCTTCAAGTAGAGAAAGAATGTAAAATCCCTGAATGAATCAACTGCTGAATGAATCTTGTGATGAGCAAACCTAAACAAAACAGCAGAGCTTTAAAACAGGCAAACAAACAAACAAACAAACAACCGAAATTTAAGTCCACAGAAGACAAACTAAACGTTGGAGTCTGGACCTAAGCTTTGGTAACTTGCTGCTAACATAACAAAAAAAACCCAAAAAAAACAAAAAACAGTGTTCGCTGCACAAAATCATCGGACCATATTTTCTCAGTGCAGTCCAAAAATACTTAATCTTTCAATATTAAAGGGGGGGAAGTTACTTATTTTAAGGACAGAGACAATAAGCAGATGCCAACCTAAAATAACTAAGAGGGTGGAATATCATGGGACTAAAAGCAGCTTATTATGGCAATACTCCATGAGACAAAGGTGATCAGAAATTTCCTGCCAGAATGGAAATTTCAGTAATATGAAATATAATATCTTCAATTTGAAATATTTACAAGGTAGGGAAAAGTGTGAAATGGAGTTGAGAATGAATCTTGTAAACCTAATCAAAGGAAGGTGTTAAGGAAACACAGGATGCCTAGATCTCAGTGAAAGGAATCATGCAATGTCTAATATTAGCCATGTTATCTCTGAATCAACTATATAAATCTTACCAAAGGAAATGAGAGCATATAGGAAAACTGTAGTTTGAAAAAAATGTGCATCACATTCAAGCATGATCAGCTTTGAAATTATGTGCAAAATTTAAAATTTATTTTAATTTGAATTTCATTTCTTATGTTATTGAGAGGATTAAATTGACATGAACATATAGATATGTATGCATAGATCTACACCCAGATATAGAAATGTAGCAGTGGCTACATACTGATATATCTCAAATTCAGTGATGTATGCCTAACATGACTGAAATAAGTGCTAATTCTCCTTTTAGTATATTATTCCTGAACTACTTTTTAAAAAATATTTATGGTGTTGTCTCAGGCTTGATTAATATAATTAGTACATAGGAGAAAATTTATAGTGCATTTTCTTCGGTGACAAATTCTTGGGTCACACAATCCTCTTTCTCATGAAGGAATTTATCATATAGCTATCTATTTGAGAAAGATGGTTGAAAAGAAAATTTTCAACATTTGTCTCTTATAATGCCACTAGAAGATTTATTCCCAAACCTGTCTCTCAGATGCCTGGAATTATTCCTACATCACTTAGTACCAGTGTGCAACAAGTCTCCATGTATTTAATAGCACTTGTGTTGGTGGTTTTTTCTCCTCAAGTTGTGTTTAGTTTTGCTCAAAATCTATGAAACAAACACCACTACAACTGACCCATTTCAGAAATTAGGGTCAGGGAAGTGTTAGATTTCCCTCATGAATTAGTATGCTTTTTAGGTATGGAAAATGCTCTTATTTCATTAGGTTTCCTTTTCACCTTTGCAGTAGAAAACTCAGAAGTATTATAGATGCTCAAATGTGGAAATTTCACTCAGTCAGATTTAATTTTTTTTTCTTTATAGTCCTGAAGAGCTCCCTTTGAATTGCATCAATTTTATTGAAAACTATAGAAATTACTTTCTGAATGTAATACAAATGTTTGTTTTCAGCAACAAGAATTGCTGTCTAAAATGGGTTTTATGTGACATGCCCTTCTAATTTTTCTCTTCCTTTCTAACATATTCTCTGATTATAAATTCTAAAGTCAGCACAACTTCACTTTTTGTCCTCTTCCATGTAAGTCCTATCTTTTAGGACATCATCACTCCCCTCCTAGTACTTAACAGAATCTAGTGCTGGGACATTTCATACCTTGGGTAAATGATGTTAATTTCATTTATCTGTCTATGTGATAATTTGCATTAGTATATACAATAAATATATTTTTGAATAGTTGCATTGATTTATCTTAATCAGATACAAAGATGCAATGGTACATAAGACTAATATCATTGCCTTTTACTAAACTGAAACATAAGTTACTAGAGAATGGACCAGAATATTTTGTATTGATTTAAAACTTTGAATGTAATCATTACAATTTATAGAAAAAGATCAGAAACAGCTTACCCTAAAATATCAAAAGTGAATCTACTAACTGACTAAGAGGAAATTATTAGATTCTTTAGAACTCTTCATTTCTGCTCTTGTGTATGTGTTTTGCTTTGTTGCTTGCTTCTAACAAGAGCAGTGAAGTATTTGTAAAATTTGGAAATATTCCAAATTTTACAAAAATGAAATTCACTATTGATACTTATAACCACCAGTAACATGTACATATTTTTCCCATCTTATAAAAACAATGAAGGATAGAATAGTTAAATATGTGTTTAAAAAAAACCTAATATGTGGGGGGAAGCTAGAATTTGAACTCAACTGCTCTAATTTGAAAAACTTTTTTCTTAGTGCTTTATACTTCTGTGGTATACTTATATTTTACTTTTTGGCATAGTTTCAAAATCTTTTCAAAAAACGATAGAAATAAAATGTTTTTCAACAGAAGCTATTTTCACTATAATCTTCTTTATTTCTCTTAATGTATATTCATAGCTATTCTCACTGTTTGCTAGTGTTTATATGCAATTTCACATCTACTTCTTTAATAACATATATTTGACAAAAATAGGAAATATATTTCTATAGAATGAGCACTTCCCCCCCTCTGGAAGAAGATGGTGAGGTGCATGTTCTATTGGATAAGATAAATATTAGACTTGAGTGTACATTTTATTCACCTGGAGGAAAGGAAGGAATAGAAATTACACTTTTGGTAGCCAAAAATAACATGTCTTTTCAAGAACAATTGGACTTAATTCTATCTGTTCAAATTTAAACACACTTGGAAGAATTCAGTACCAATTAATTGCAAGACAAGTGCTAACCGATGTTGATATGTTTGGGCTAAATAGCTATAGAGGACATTTTGTGCATATCTTGTTTATGAAAATGTTGATTAGAAAATACAAGGCTTGATCACCCTGCTGGGGCATATGGTGAGATGGTAGAGTAACCTATTTTACATCTCTTCTTAATGCTTCTTTCCATTTTTATTTTGAGCTTATCACCTTTTTCTCCTAGCTGACTAAGGAGATGTTCTATTCTACACGCTAATTATGAGCTTCCTCCCCATCCAAAGTCTGCCTATTTCTTTTATACATTCCCTGCCAACTGCAAGAGAGAGAGACAGACAAGATGAAGCCTTTCTATACTGTCAGACACTGACAGAGCAGAGAAATATAGACAGATGGATAACAGATAGTCGGGTTCTAAGTACCCTACAATTTATCGAGGCAAATAGAGGAGAGTTGAGTGGCAAATTACCTACGCTGTTCACAAACCAGCAGGCAGCCCTGTTTGCCAGCTCTCCAAATTGTTTCTGGGTAATTTGGCACATATCTACTTAGTTGTGCTATAACTAAAGGTATGACTTTGAGTTTTGAAAATCCCCTGTTGTGAAAGATCTGCCCAACAACAAGCAATGCTTGGAGTGATTTTCTGGGCAATACACCGTCCTTCATTTGACCACCCCCCAAAGAATATATAAAGTGAGATATTTTAAAGTATTCCAAGGAATACATGATTTATTTTAACAAATATTTATAGAGTTTTCATTTCAAAACCTCACCATTTCTGGTGTTCACATATCATGAAATTTGAAATTAATGATGATGCTGATAGATCTCAGATCATGAAGTTCCTTTTCAGACACTTATTCTTTTACCCTGAAACAAATTTTGAAGAGAATCACATCTATATAGAATGCCATATAGTGAATAGCAAGTTGAGAGTCCATGGAAATAGTTTCACAAGATACTCAGGAAGAAAAGGGAAATGGTGATGAGAAGATCTGGAGTTTAGATTACATGGAAAAATATTTGGCATATTTTTGCATTATAAGATTTC
Source organism: Uropsilus gracilis (assembly GCA_004024945.1). Lineage (NCBI taxonomy): Eukaryota > Metazoa > Chordata > Mammalia > Eulipotyphla > Talpidae > Uropsilus > Uropsilus gracilis. Next base: position 46,194 of record PVHY01009987.1, read on the forward strand.
CTAGAACTTATGACATATTGTTCATTGTGAATATCTATAAAAGGAACATAGAAAATCATTTTCCCCAGCATAACAGTGATTTTACCATACATCATAATCCATGGAACACTCTTTAGAATGGGTGCCAAAGACATTGATGTGGGTCATCCTCCTTAATTTCATCATCCCACATTTCTTGTTTCAAAACATATCCTTGGTCTTTGAGCTCACACTAAAAAATTTCACACGAATATAGAGAATATATTAAATTAGGAAAAATTATCATTTCATTGCATGATAGATATTTAAAGCCAAATGCTTCCTAAAATAGCTTGAACTACTCAGTTAAAGTTAATAGAACAGAGTTGATAGTCAATCATTATGTCAAGATGTTTACAGGGCATTGGAGATTGACATCAAAGAGCACATATATGATCTAGGTTTCAGGGAACCTCCACTCTAATAGATTATTAGTTTACATGCTGACCTTATCAGCACTGCAATGTAAAATACTCCAAACTGAAAAGATTGTATTTTGCATCCCCTATTCTGAACCTATTCTTCCCCAGTGTTCTATATTTCTGTAAATAACTTCATCATCTTTGAAGTTACTCAAGTCAGAAAGATGAAGGAACCTTGACTTTTCCATCCTCCTTACCTCCCACCATCAGTCAATCATTCAGTCTTAAAATCATTTACTTAAAATTCTAAGATCTAATCTCTAGATGTATTTTAACTTCTGTAGTCTGTGGACTTGTTTTCCCATATATATTTCTTTTCCTTCCCTTTCGATGTTGCAATTACAACCAAGCATATGTTATGATATTACTTTCTTCTTTGTTTAGATAGCATGTAGTCATTCTAGTTTTTAGCTGAAATCTCACTTCACAGCAGTGAAATACCTAAAGTTCAGAGTGGTTTGTTTCTTCTTATATTGCACTCATATATTACCTTGACTGTCTACCCCACCCCCACCCCCAGAAACAGCAACTGTACTTCTAATAAATTGATGAATGGAAAGACATGTGGTACAAAAAAGCTCCTTGAGGAATGAAATCAGGTCCACCTTTGTCCACATCTCTAATATTCATACCTGGCTTAGTTACTGATAGAAGTGCCAGAAAGCTATTTATTTAATCCATGCCATTGAGTCTTCCACTTTTGCAGAGGGGCATACTCATCTGCCTCTTTTCCATTTATACTTTTCTTTCAAATTAAATGTCCACCCTTCAAGATTTGTATTAAATATGCTCAGTATATTCTCCTATTACTGTCAATGTTCCTAATATTCAGAATTTACCACCATGCAGAATAATTTTCCCTCCATTCAGCATCAATAAAAAGATCTATCATGCTCCACAAGCACACAGTAATCTTGTATAAAGGGAACAGTAATCTTGTATAAAGTAGGGTGCCTTGTGTATAGGGAACTTTTTACAAGAGCAGTTTGAAGTGAAATCAGTTTTGCTGATTCTGATTTTATCCTATTACATAGAAGCAAATCTTTATCTGGCCTTCAGACACATTCTTCTGTCCAATTTAATATCAACAACCAAAGGTTTTACAATTAAAATCCCAAAGAGATGTCTTACTTTTTCACCCCAAATCCGTATCTATGGAATCTTTTCCCTGCTAATGAAATTACACCAAGATCCATTTTTCTCAAATATAATTTTAGTATTAACTTTTGGGTTTTATTTTCTTTCACCATTTCTACTATGCAGTGCAACAGCAAAGCCTATTGTCTAATTGTTTGATTAGCTGTATTTTTTTTCTATATCCACTGCACCCATCTTATTCAGGTAAACACCACTTCTGCCCTAACACTTAACAATTATTTCTAAAATGGTCTTCTGGAATTGGCTACACTACTCTTAATGCAAACACTCTAAAGAAAATATGAACTATATTTAAAATATAACTGATATTATAGAAAACAATTGCTTTAAGACTATTTCAGTATTTGTCCATACAGCAGAGATCAAAGTAAAAAAGTAATCCTGTGCTATAAATACCTGCATGTAACACACACACACACACATACATACATACATATATATATATATATATATATATATAAAGATATGGATCTTTTTTTCTTTTTTCAGCTATACCCACTGTCTTATATGCACCTCACTGAATGTCTGCTCCTGGTGGGGATCAACCTTTCCTAACCTTTGTTCCTGTCTAGAATACACCTTTCCTACATCAACATGACTAGCATCTTTCTTTATTTCCTTCAGGGCTCAACGGAAATGTTAATCTCGGATCACTCTGATAAGAGTATTTGAACAAAGATACCTTTTTATCCATAGCTAGAACTTCCTTTCCTTCATAGCTGATAATGAACATGTAGATATTTTTATTTATCACTTGTGTGCTGTCTGACTTCATTTGTAACCTGTATAATAACTAATGTCTATTATTCTACAGTATATATGATTAATTTATCCTGGTCATTAAATAAAAAAATAGTAAATTCAGGGATTTGATTGAAGTAATGAGGATAATTATATGCAACATAAGAATATGCTTAATAGAAAAGAAGACCTAGGTAGATTTGAATGATGTAGGAACTAAATAAATTTGTGATCTGGTAGTCTGTGTTCAAAACTGAAGGCAGGATAATAGTTTCAGTCTAAATTCAGCACATAGATTTGTTGTAAGGTCTTATGTAATAACATGTGTAAAGAACATAGAACAAGATTTTCCATGCATTCAGCAAGAACTCAATAAAGGAAAAATATATATATATATATATATATATACACACACATATATATATATATTTAAAGTTTTCAGTAATAAATATTTTTGGTTTAATAATAATAGACTATAGACTTTTTTGTTTTATTGACAGAAATGCAACAAATATACCAATAAGGTATATGAGCAAGGGGAGGAATTATAGATTAAGTTTTTTTAAGAATGGACCACAGGCTCACGTTGCCTGGGTTACCACGGACACAAGCAGTCCCCAGGCTCAGCTTTCCAGGTGACTGGGATTACGCCCGGCTAATTTATTTATTTGTTTGTTTGTTTATCTATCTATCTATCTATCTATCTATCTATCTATCTATCTATCTATCTATCTATCTATCTATCTATCTATCTATCTATCTATCTATCTATCTATCTATCTATCTATTTATTTATTTATTTATTTTGAACTAGGTCTCGCTATGTTGCCCCCAGCAGGATGCGAACCACAGTCCCTGGTCCTTTCTGTGGCTTCCTAGGATGCTGCTTACAGTTATGCACCACCATGCATGGCTAATCACTTAGTTTTAACTACAGTATTTAGAAAAGTTTTCAAAAACTTTCATTCTCTTTTTCATAGTCATTTCCTAATTCTCTAGCTAATTTTTAACCTCGATGCCATTTTTGACACAGGTTAAAAATATCCCACACCAATCATAAGATGCTCAACCTTTCATGTCTTAAAAGAAAGGGCTAGAGAAAAGATGCTATCATTTGCAGGCAGCACGTCCAACTTCATAAATTCTCTGTATGTCACATTTTTATCATGTAGCTTTGTTCTCAGACCATTTTTCCAGTGTGTATTTGTGTCATGAAGATGTTTGATTCAATTTTATGTATTTGCATGTCTTTCTATACTTCTAACAGGAAGTATTATTAAGAAGGAAAGATTAGGAATGCATTTTTTGAGATCAGTGGATGAGAAGGAAATGTATGGCAAGCTGAGTTTGAAATAAATAAAGTCAGGAGCATTAGATAGTAAGATAATTGAGTCACAGTAGCCTAGAGCCTGAATTAATATATTTTCAAGGAAAAAAAGCAATAACATTTCCTGCAAACTTTGTGCAGCTCATCACCAATTTATATTGGCCTTGGCTAGCCAATTTATTTGTGCAATTGTTTGTTTATTTAGCCAATTACAATCTGTCCTCTCTGCTTTGTGTTACCTTCCTGAACACATACATTCTCCGGAACCTGAAATGGGGGCTGCTCCATATTTCTTTCCAGTAGGAGAAAGAAAACTGCTGGTTTGCTTCAATGATTATGTTCGACTGCAGTTTTCTGGAAGTGGAAAGTGAAAGCAGGAGACACCATGGGAATAGGCTCAATTCAGGATTAGGTTTTGTTATCCTATTTAGTGATTATAACTTCTACGCACCACTGAAGTATCGATTAACCTCTGTGTCCCTCCAGTTAGCCTGCTAAATGTCCTGTGAGATGATGGCTCCATATGGACTACATCATGCTCTGTAAGGCCTCTCAGTTGTCAGCACTGTTTATCATTTTGTGACCATGCAACGTCCTTTGAATGACTCTCGTATACATATGTTAGGGACTGTAAATTGGAGATTAAAAATTAATGTCCCTCCATAGATGGCACACATTTTTTTGGGGGGGTGGATTTGGCACTTTTCCCAAAGTGGTTTTAGTTTTTTTAGTGGTTGAACAAACGGTGGCTTTAAATTTTCAATTAACACATAAGGTTGGAGCCAGCTGTTATTCCCTGAAAACATTTTCTACTATTTCCTGATGTCAATTGTTATATAAAAAATTAACTAAAAACTGTGGCTAAACATAGTAGCCTTTTTATTATCTTATAATTTTGTACATCAGGAATTTGTGAGGAGAGCAATTAGATGAGGTTGCTGTTACAAATGATGCCAGTCCCTTTACTTGGTGGTATTTAGATGGTCAGTAACTGTCCAAGAGTGGTTGCTCATAGACACAGTGTTGTTGCAAGGCTTTCTGAGGCCAGGATCAACAGATGTCTTGGCAGAAGACACTCAGTGAGTTCTTTAGTGTAACAGTCTTTGGACATCCAGACTTTACACATCATGGTTCAGAGCTTCTTAAGAGTATTGAAAGTGGTTCAGAAGGAGTTGTAAGTCTTCTTATGGCCTAGAACAAAATTCTAGAATATCACTTTTTATCTGTTCTATTGGTCAAGCAAATCATTAAAACCAGTCTAAACTCAAGAAAGATGAATTGGGTTTCATCTCTTAATAAGACAGTAAAAACTTGTGGTTTATTTTAATTTCTGCTTTGCCCTACTGGGCTTATCATGGCTACATAGGGTCAGTTTTGCCGTAATTCAGAACCATTACAGTGGCAGGAAAGTAACCTGAGGCAAATAAAATTTTCCCTTCTATGTTATTTCTGTTCATTTGTTTACCTGATAAAGATGGATTAATGTCATGTTGGCACTATTCTAGGTGATGGGAGACGAGAGTTGAATCCTTCATAAAAACATAAGTTATTCTAAGAACAAGCTGTTTTGTATTATTTACAACAACTCTTTAAAATACATATTAAGTTATGCTTTTGAGTCAAATTAGAAAAGTAAAATTCATAGAGGTTAATCTTGCTAAAGTTCACACCACTCATTTATTTTTAAATCAGGTCAGCCTGAACCAGATTTTGAGTTTTGTAAAAGGGGAAGATTGATTAATTTGATTTTAGCAGCAAATGCAATTTTTTTTGTATTACAAAATTGCAAGTTATTTCTGAAATAATTTGGAAAATATAAGAGAGCAAAATGTGTTAAGTAAAAATCAAAGATACCTATTTCTACTACTTAAATATATTCAAGGTTTTCCCTCAACTGTATATGTATGTCCTTTTACTACTGCAATGAAAGAAACCACCCTGAAGCTTAATGGCTGTGGATAACAACCGTTTAATTGGCTCCCAGTTGTGTGGGTTGTTAATTTAGATGTGGCTCAACTAAATTCTCTTTGCTTCCGTCAACAGTTGAGGGTTAGCTTGCACTCTCTACTTTGGGGTATTAGCTGGCTGACCACTGGGATACCCCAGTCCTTCACATATGTTCTAACAGGCTAAACTGGGTTTATTAAAATGCCGGTGAGAGACTTAAAAGAGAGGAGAGAGAAGTGTGTGATGCCTCTTGAGGCCATAACTGGTATAGAAGCACAAAACAAGTTACAAGGCCAGCCTGAATTTAAGAAGTTTAAGGTTAACTTTGACTCTTGATCAGGGAAGTGCAGTTATACTTCATAAAGTATGAGCTCAGAAAATCCTTAAAAATTACAGCAAGTCTTTCAATAAATCTTCCCGATTCATCTTTTCTTAAAATTTTTGTAGGTAAACGTAAAAATCTATGTGTTTTACATATGTAGTCACATATTACAGATGTACTTTCAATAATAGTTTGGTTAAATTGATTTATTCTTTTCTTTTAAGCAAAAATAATCTATTTTCATTATTTTAAATGGTATTTGTTTGGTTAAGTGTGAAATTGAGCATATATATTCACAATCTTGGTGGCTACATATCAGCATTTACTATGGTTTTCAGGGATGACAAGAAGGAGTATGAGATTATTTGGGAACATTTTATGATCATTAAAAATGAAATGAGCATTAGAAATCACTAATGGTCATTACTGGACTAGATAAAAATCATCATGAGTACAGGATGTACATGATGGACATTGCCAGAATATAGAATGAAAAAACATTAAACATCAGAGACATTTTTGGCAAGATTGATAGAGAGGAGCCAACAACAGAAATTATTAAGTATAGGGGAGAAAGTAATTTTATGAAAAAGTTCACATCAATGTTTTGCCAATAAGACACCTCGGAACATAAAGTAGATATATTAAGCAGTAATTATGGAATTCTGGAGATTACCTAGTTTGTTTTTCCTTCATAAATATGATGGGAGGAAATAGTTGACTGTCCAAAAAAGATATATGTGTGTGTCTAAAATAACATATATATGTATATATATATATGTGTGTATATATATATTATACATATACATGGCAAACTAGAGAAAGGTAGATGTTCAATAATACCAGGAAGCATATTACATTTAAGGAACAGAAGAAAAAGTGGAAATGAGCTAAACTGAAAGTAAGGACAAAGGGTATCATATCTTTCTTAGTTTCTTAATTCCCCAAAGTATTATTTCATGCTCTGTCTTGCCTCAATCCCCTACTGCATTTGTTCTTAACTGATGGTCATTTCTCACACTTGAAGTTAAGAATAAATGTTCTCAGCGAATCATCAGGCCACTGAAAATAGCATGTACAATACATAATGCACATATCATTATGCATTTGTCCAAACACACAAAATGTACAACATCAAGAGTGAACTGTAATACAAACTATAGATTTTGAGTAATTAAGATATGACAATGTAGGTTCATTGTAATAGATGTACCACTAGCTGTGAATTTTTTTTTTTTTTTTTGAGAGGGTACCTCTGGATGTGTGGGAGCACCATGGATATGTGGAAAATTTCTGTGCTTTTTCCTAAATATTGATGTGACCCCAAAAACTGCTCAAAAATAAAGTTTTAATAAAAACTTTTAATTAAGTATGTGTAATTTTAAGTTTATATACAGAAGCAATTAAAGGTAATAGGGACAAAATTTATATGTACACAAGCAATCTGAAATCTGGGCATGGTTTACAGGGGTAAATTTCAAGTTAATTTTTTTAAGCACTATTTTTTTTATTGGTTATTTACTTTTCGCATCATACACATTTCTTCCTTCCCACATGGATGTTAGTCCCTTTGGGAATGTCCTTGCCCCCCCCCCCGGTCACTTCCTCTCCTTTCTCTTTACTGTTTGTTGGTCCATTTAGCCCTTAAGTAGTCTTTTCTTTCTCTTTCTTCCTTTCTTCCTTCCTTCCTTCCTTCCTTCCTTCCTTCCTTCCTTCCTTCCTTCCTTCC
>PVHY01009988.1:0-53812 GCA_004024945.1 Uropsilus gracilis
AAAAAAAAAAAAAAAAAAAAAAAAAAAAAAAAAAAAAAAAAAAAAAAAAAAAAAAAAAAAAAAAAAAAAAAAAAAAAAAAAAAAAAAAAAAAAAAAAAAAAAAAAAAAAAAAAAAAAAAAAAAAAAAAAAAAAAAAAAAAAAAAAAAAAAAAAAAAAAAAAAAAAAAAAAAAAAAAAAAAAAAAAACCACTTCAAAAACAAGTATGTACTCCCTTGAAGCTAAATAAACAACTGAGAGCCTGGGAGTCTGGGGGTGGGGGCTATAACAGAAGAATCAAATTGGTGGACTCAAGAGCAGAATGGATAGGACAGAGGAAAGAACTGGTGCACACTAAAACAAAACAACTGAAATTACACGATCTGAACATTAGAAAATAGAGTGAAAGAAATGAACCATCTCTTGGACTGTTGGGCTCTAACAAAAGATCTAACATTCATTTCATCAGAGACCCAGTTAAAAAGAAGGTAGAGAGAAAGAACTCCAAGAAATAGAGCTGAAAACTTCTCAAACTTGGCAAGGGACGTAAACACTAGAAACTCAGCGAATTCCAAAAATAAGAAACCCATGCCAAGACACAGCATAATTAAACTACTAACAATTAAACACAATGATAAAACCTTGAAAGTAACCAAAGAAAAATGACATCTTTCCTACAGAGGAAAACTGATTTGAATAACAGCAAATTTCTCATCCAAAACTACCGAGGCTGTACTTCTCAAGTGCTAAAGAAAAGAACTGTCAACCAGAACCCACACCCAGTGGAAATATCCTTCAGGAAAGAAGGAGAAATCAAGACATATTCATGTGAAGGATAATGAATTCATACTTGTATGAAGAGAATGTCTTACTAACAGGCCTATTTTAAAAGCATAGTGAAAGGAGTTCTTTACACGGAAAGGAAATTATTTTGTTTGAAAAAAAAAAGTATCTTGGAAAATCAGGAAGGAAGAAATAATATAGTAAGCAAAAATATGGGTTGGCAAAATGGGTTTTACTTCTCTTGAGTTTTCTAAATTTGGTTTGCTACTTGAAATAAAAATTAAAACACTGCCTGATGTGATTTTAAATGTTTGTAGACAAAATATCTAAGACAATTATAAATGGGGAAAGATAACAGGAAGGTAAGGTTTCTACATTCCACTCAAGTTAATAAAATGATGACACATAGGCTGTGATGTATGTAAAAAATATATAAAATACATTTTAAAAAGTTAACATCTAGAGAAACCACTAAAAGATACAAAAAGATGTGCTCTAAAGCAATATAAACAAATCAAAACAAAACTCTACTAAAATATTCCAGTAACCCAAGAAAGGCTTTTTTTAAAAAAGAAACAAAATAAACAGCAGTTAAGCCTTACCTTTTATAGAAAATTACATATCTAAGTATAAAAGTTACATACATAAAATATAAACATAAATGTTGTAACTATCCCAAAGACTGATTGACTGGATTAAAAAACACATCAACAAGAAGTTTGTTTTAATATGATACAAATTAAAAAGGAAAGAATAGAAAATGACATATATTATGCAACTAGTAATCAAAACAACAGTTACATTATCATCAAAAGACTTGACAGCAAAGAAAATTACCAGCAACAGAAAAGGTCATCATGTAATGAAATACTCAATTCACTATGCTATAACAATCTAATGTTTATGTACGCCACAGTAGAGCTCCTAATGTATGAAGCAATAACTGACAGATCTGAAAAGAGAAAATAAAGAATTCCACAGTTATAGTTAGAGACTTCAAAACTCCTTCCCTAATAGTCAATCGGTCAATCGATCAATAAAATTAAAGATCCATAGCTCTATTAATATGGACAAAAATCCCCAAAGAAATATGGGCACACAGAAATCAAAGGTATATAAAAGAGATTACATAATGACTAAGCAGGGTTTAATCTGGGAGGTGGGGGGCAGATTGATTCAATATTCAAAAATCAATCAGTGTAATCATCAGGGTAAAAAACAAAAATCACATGATGATATCAATCAATATAGTAAAAACACAAAACAAAATTCAACACTTTCATGATAAAAAACTCTCAGAAAGTAAAAATAAAGGAGGCCTTCTCGACTTGATAAAGAGTATCATCAAAAATCCCATAAATGACAGACTCAAAGAAGACAGAATGTTTCTCTCTAAGAGTGGGAATAGGGCGAAGATGTCCACTTGCACTAGTCTTAATAAACAGTATGCAGAGTAGAAAAGAATAACTAAAACCATCCCTATTTACAGATGATGCTACTATTACATAGAAAACCTCAAGGAATCTACAACAAATAAACTCTTAGACAAGCTCAGCAAAGTCATAAAGATAAAATGAAATATACAAAAATTGTACTTTTATATACTAGCAATGAACATATTGACAACAAAATTAATAAAACAGTATCATTTAAAATCCTTTCAAAAATTAGTGTAAATAAATCTAACAAACATGTTCTGACTCTGTACATTAAAACTACAAGATGCAGATGAAAAGAAACTATGAGACCTAACTAAAAGAGACATATTGTTTGTAGATTGCAAGACTGTTTAAAGTAAAATTATAAATTCTCTGCAAATTGATACACTGATTTAATGCAATTCCTATCAAACTTTCAACAATGTTTTTATGTAAATAAATTATTCTAAAGTTCATATTAAAAAGGCAAAGTAAATAAATTAGAACTATTCTAATAAAGGAGGTAAAGTGGAAGGAATCCATCTACCCAACATTAAGACTTATTCTGCACAGCTACTGTAATCAAGTCTGTGGCAGAGGGCTAGACACATAGGTCAAGAGAGAGAGAGAGCCCAGAAATAGACCCACATAAATATACCCAAGTAATTTTTTGGCAAAGGTGCAAAAGCAATTCAATGCTAGGGCAAATAGCCTTTTCAGCAAATGGTACTGGAGAAATTGGATAGCCATAGGTCAAAAAAAAGTTTCAATTGAGTGTCATTCTTCATTTTTGAAATTACAAAATACAAACGTTAACTCAAAATGAATCACAAACTTTACATTTTTGTAAAACGATTTAGAAAATCTTTGAAATCTAGGGCTAGGCACAGAGTTCTCAGAATTGACACCAAAAAAAAAAAAAATATATATATATATATATATATATATATATTTCATACAAGAAAAAGCTGATAAATTAGATTTCATCAAAATTCAAAACTTTTGATCTACAATAGACCCAGTTAAGAGGATTAAAAGATAAACTACAAAGGGGAGTGATATATCTGCAAACCACACATCCAACAAAGGGCCAGTATCTAGAATAAAGAATTCTCAAAGCTAGCAAAAATCCAGTTAGAAAATGGGCAAAGACATGAGTTGGCAATAAGCAAAAATAATACTCATATGGAGTACAAGCATATAAAAAGATGTTCAGCATCATAAGTCACTAGGGAAATGCAAATTTAAAACCCCAATGAGGTAACAGTAAACACATATCAGAATGGCCAAAACAAAAAAAAGAATAATACCAAAAAGTAGCAAGGATCTGAAGAAGATGGAATTCTCATACATTACTGGTAGGAATGGAATATTGTACAGTCCCTTTGGAAAACAAAAAATTAAGCAGAGTTACCTCATGATGCAGTGATTCCAGTCCTAGGTATATATACCCACAATGAATAACAATACATGTTCATGCAAAAACCTTTATACCAAGGCTTATTCCAGTTCGTTATTGTCAAAATCTGGAAACAATTCAAATGTTCTTCAGTGGTGAATGACTAAACTGTGATGCAGCTTGAGGACTGAAAGACTCATTGGAATACTGGTTAGCAATAAAGAAGAATGAAATACTCATATATACAACAATGTGGATGAAATCTTCAGGGAAGTATGCTTAATGAGAAAAGTCAATTCCCAAATGTTACATACTGTATCATTCCATTGTATAGCAGTCTTAAAATAAGAAAATAACAGAAATGGAAAACAGATTAGTGCTTATAAGGCACTGAAGAGAGGGAGGACAATAGAGATGTGATTGTAGCTGTAAAACAGCAACATCCTTGTGATGACAGAAATGTTCCTTTACTTTCACTATCAACAATGTCACCATCTTGGTCCTGATATTATAATACAGTTTTAACATTGGCAGAAACTTCAGTGAAAGAAACAAGGGAACCTCTATTATTTCTTACAACTGCATATTCTCTCAATTAATTTTTTAAATGCAAATAAGCATGTGTAGTCAAATCCATACTACCATTTAAAATCCCTCTGATAACCAACTTTTCTTTGTTTTTCAAGAGTTTTCTTCATTTCACTTTCCTCTTATTTTTCTACTTAGTACAGAAACATCTTCACTATACACCTCTTCCTCACCAATGTCAAGCAACTCTTTTACCCCATGAAAAATAAACTGCTTGGCTATCTTTCCTATTTCTTTTCTTCTTTTTTTAATGTGTTACAAAAATATGTCATTCTCAAAACCAAACTGTATACCAAAAAATGTCCAACAGTCTAGATTCAGTTAAAATCAATGTTTACTATTTATATTCATTCATGTTGCTTGGTAAGACCACATTTTATATCGATATTTTCAAAATGTTATTACTTATCAGCACCAGAGCTTCCCCAGAAAGTGGTCATTAATTGCACTATGATGGTTCTTGCTTCCTTAGCTCTTTCACAGGATAATGTGTGTTCTAAATTACAGGAAACAGAAGGGAGATACCAAAAATAAGCAAATACAAGGAAAGACACAAAGCTATAATTTGAAAAAAATAATAAAGCAAGTTTCATAAATAGAGTTATCAAGAGGAACAGGAGCAAAGACATTCAACTGGGACATTGAACAAGTTATCAACGCTTCCCTACACAATAATATAGACTGCTGTCACAGAGCTTGTCAATTTCCATGTGTAAAATCAAAACTGAAAACCTGTGTTACTCCACAGCTTCTAATCAAAAATAAATACAGCTAAAGAGTCTGTATTTTAATCCAATCATTGTGGGGGCAAATGATGCATTTATCTAACATGCAATAGAACATGTATGGAGTAGTAAACACTGATAGCACCTAAACACTCAAGAAATGACAGTATTATACGTTTTAATGTCTGTTATTGTGCTTTTGGTTTTCCTTTTATCTAATAACCAATCTGATTATCAAGCCACAGTGGTATTGAAGGTAAATTCTCTACAGTGCAAGGGGCATGTCAGTGTGATCATCTCCAAGAGTGCCAGGCACAGGCAGGTGTTTTCACAGGGTCCTTAGTCAATCTGTATAATCACAAATTACATTAAGCTAATAAGGTTAAAAGCACTGAGATATTTCATGCTCTCTTAGGGGTTTCCTTGGGCAATTTATGAGTTTTAAAATTCAAAATTACAGTTAAGCAAATGTATATGAATGCTTAAGTTTATTTTATCAAAGTTATTTTATGCTCTTACGAGTTACATATTTCAGTTTTGTTAATTATAAGTCTAGGAGAGGGTAGGTTCCAGCTATTCCAGGTAAATAACCTCCTTAAGAAAGCATTTTCTAACGAATATATTTCAAATTATATAGCTTAAGGCAAAAGATCTATGCTTACTTTATTTGCTGGCAATATTTTAAGAGACGAAGGTGGATTGGTTTTTTTTCAGTATCAAATCTAAAACTGTTCCAAATAAAAGTATTTGGCTTTGATGGAATCAATTTCAATGTTTGAAAACAGACCCCAACTTACTTGCAGGGAAGAATGTTAGCCCTAACCATGGGCACACTCCCTAATTCCACTCTTTTAGAGGAATAAAGTGGTTGTTTCAGGTTTCTCAACTTTCATAAAAAGATATCAATCTACCCACAACTGATTTATTTTAAAAGTAGATAGAACTCTGCACTAGCTAAAAACACAGGCAAATGATACATTCAGGAAAAAAGTACAATCTTGAACTCACTAATATTCATTTAAAACCTTGACTCAATTAAAACCTTGACTACTAAAGATAATAGTTGTGAAGAACTGACATGCATGCATACATTCTTTGAACTCAGAAACCACAGAGACTAGCATTTTACTAAGGAAAGGGTCATAGCTTTCCTAAGTTTCCCAAAGTAATCGATGATCAAAATAAGTGAGGGTGGGGTTAAGGGGGTGGGTAAGGCACTTCTAACTTCCACAATATGTATTACAAAAACTGTACCTTGATAAAGTCAAAAATAGCAGGAAAATGCATTCCTTTGACTCCCTGCAAAACTGCTTTTACTAAACTGCGATTTAGCTGTGCCATATGCTTTCACTAAAGGACAATATAAGAAACAGCCTGTCACATATTGCCACATTTACTATATGGATATTAAAGTTACATTACACAGGGCCCTCTTTGTGAAGACATATGGGAGAAACAGTCCTCTGGTCTTACTCAGAACCAAGAATAGCTGTGCTTTTCCTAAATAACTACTTTTTAATTTTATGCCATAACTCAAACAACTGAGCATGTCTCTTTTTTTTGTATTAGCTGTTGGAAAGTCTGGAGTCAAACTGATAGCCTCCCTCGACAAAAAGTGCAGGCCTTCAGATTTGAATCTTTTAACTGCTCTTTCTTAGGACTTCATAATCTCCCTCAATCTTTGTTTTCCCTTTACCCCAGTCTCCTAACCACCTTTGATGTACCTATTCTGTCTATTTTTTAAACCATGTAGACTTTCAGTAAATCATCTCATTTTTTTTAAAGGCAAAGAAAGAGTCAGAAAAAAACAGCCACATGTCAATTAACTAGAATTAAGAGGGGAAAGAAACTAAGATTAATCCAAAACAGAATTAAGATAAAATTAATCTTCCCTGCCTGGCATGGTGACACACGCCTGTAGTCCAAGCGCTGGGAGGCACGAGGCCAGGGAGTTAGCAGGTTCAAGACTACCCCAGGCAACACAGCAAGACCTGGTCTCAAAAAAGCAGGGGGGTATGGTGGTGTGCACCTGTAATCCCAGCTACCTGGAGGCTGAGGCTGAGGATTGCTTGAGTCCACAGGATCAGGACTACCCCAGGCAACATAGTGAGACCTAGTCTCAAAAAAAAAGAAAATCTTCCCTCAAAAAAATAATCAAATGTGGCATAAAATATTAATGCTAAGTAATGTGCAATTTATAGGAAGACATTCTGCAGGTATCTGAAAAGGGAAAATAAAATATAAATATAATTTACAGATATAGAACATGACAGATTATTGTTTAATAACTGCCAAAATGTTAAAATACTCCTTTACCATGGTCTGTTTCTTACAGGACCGTCTGCGATCAAATATTGGAACAAAGTCCATGCTCTATCTGGCAGTCTGCACAAACTTTCTTGCATTCTAAATACTCCAGCAGACAGTATACATAGCAAGAATGGCTTCTTTCCACAGCAAGAGCAGACATCCCTAGAAAATAACCTATCAACCACCTCAGGTCTCAAGTGTGTAAATCAACTTTGTGTGTAACATTTCACAAGCTCCTCCCCTTCAGTATGTCAGCTAGTTCCCCCAAGCAAATCTAAAATGTCATCACTGCTCTACAATAATGTTCAACCCAGATTCACACATTTCTCAGATAAGACACTTACTGGTTGTATTTCTTCAAGCTGCTTTCAGCTAGAAGCTTGACATTAGTGTATGATTAATTATTGCACCAATAGCAGTCATTAGAAAATGCTACACAGTATCAACCTTCAAACATATGAAGACTCAGAAAGGAAGGGAGGTAAGGGATATAAAGTGGAAAGGGTCAAAGGGGTATAAAGGAATGGTAATGGCAAAAACTGTTTCCATCTCCAAAATTTTAAAAACACTATTTTCCTCAATGACATACTGTGCACACACATCTATTACAAATTAAAACTATGTCAAAAAACCATCTAAAATTCTAAACTGCTTGCAAAACCATGCTAAATAGTCTCTTATCAATAAATGTTTGCAAAAATTCATAATAGATCATTGTGTTGATGCTAGAAATGACCATAAGTAAATGCCATTAGCATTTGAAAGTAAAGAACTTATATTTTACATTCTTTAATAAAAAATTTTACTAACATATAAAGAAGCATTATCTAATGTCAAGGTATTAACCCCCAAAAGCCTCTGATTTCAAATGCAAGTGTCCTCAATGATTTTTAAATGTCTCTGTTTATTCAGGTGCTCTTCTGACTAAAATGAAAGGCAGGTTTAAGATTCATCCCTTAAAACACATTGGTTTTTTTTAGAGTAGGTCTCACTATGTTGCCCAGGGTAGTCTCAAGTGATACCTAGCCTTAGCCTCCCAAGACTGGGACTACAGGTGTGTGTCACCACGTCTGGCTATTTTTTTGAGACTAGGTCTCGCTATGTTGCCCAAAATAGTCTTGAACCCGCGAACACAAGTGATTCCCAGCCTCTGCCTCCCAAATAGCTGGGGTTACAGACACATGCCACGTCGCCTAGCAGTTTTATTTTTAATAAAGCAAAAAATAGTTATTTTACTAATCACAGGTAAGTTCAGTTTATATACTCCTGATGTATTTAACTTAAAAGAGCATTAATTATAGTGCTTTTCTTCACTAGTGCTCCCAAATCAAAAAGAAAAATACCAGCCTTGAAGAAAAATAAGCACACGACATTGAAAGACAGTATGTACACACACACTATACAAAAGGCCTAACATATCATGACATGTTCATAGACTCACTCATAGTAAGGAAAGTACAAATGAAAATTACTTTAAATATTATTTATCAGTTACCTATTGGCAAAAAGTCAAAATCTTAACACATACTTTGTTGAGAAAACCACGGAGAAAAGAGCAACTATCAACTATTAGAGGGAGAGCAAAATGGCACCACCTCTACAGAGTAAAGCCTACCGATCATTTTACCCAGCAATCCAATTTCTGAGGATCTACCCTACAGCACAGTATGAAATTTAATGTAAGAAACTGCAGATATCCAAGTCCCATAATGGATACTATGAGCTGAAAAACAAGCACAGGATCCTCTCTGCATACTGATATAACAGATCTCCAAAACATATTAATGAGTAAAAATGTAGCAGTAGAACTATATGTACAATACATTTCTTATTTTGTTGAAGGGGAGAAAAAATAAAATGACATTTGCTTACAGTTGGATTAAAAATGCAAGAATAAACAACAAGCTAATAAAATGGGGGCAGACAGGAAATGCGAGGGAAAAACATTAAATCAAGGGTTCATAATCTTACCTCTCATTTCTTAATAAAATATTCCAAATCCAAACAAATAGAAATAATTTATATTTTATTTTCATTTTCAAACTTACAGTAAGATTTCCAAGAGATCAGTTTCACCAGCATTATATATTTGATCTGATATTCTTGATATTCAACACAGGAATGATTGCCAAATGTTATACTCCCATTTAATTCCTCTTTATGACTAGTAATTATTCTGTGGTTTTAATCTAATTAAGAAGATAACACATCAGTATAACGTTCCACTGAAAAAGCTTAAGTGAAAATACTTGCATATTTAGCTCAAATTAAACCAGACACAGACCCCATTGCTGTCTGAACCGAATCAACACTGTCTTACCAGTTACAAGAGTTTTTTTCAGTTTTTCACTTTTCTAATTTGCTTGGTAATTCAATAAAATTAAAATAAAACCACCTTCTTATCAAACTACAAAAAATAAGATCATTCTATTCTCTGTTATGAGACTTATTTAACACTACCTACCCCCTTCTTCCCTAACATACAATTTTAACTTTCTGTAAAATGCTAAGCTTTACTTACATAACACGTACTTAGACTATAACACTTTGATCACGAGATTTGAAAACTTCTGACATTGCAAAAAATATTGAAGAATGACGAGCTATTGGAGACAAATGTCTTAGGTTATCCTTTGAATAATGAAGAAAAGGAAGAACTACAGAGTTACATGCAGTTACAAAAAAACAAAAGACTTCTGATATGTTGAGGTTTTCAAGATTTTCAGCAGTTTGATTTTTTTTCCTCTCAAAAACCTAGTCATATTATTTAAGACAGTTAATTTGCAAATCTGTTAATCAAGCCTCAGATAATTATCAGTTGTGGTACAATTCTTTTATGCTTCTAGTTCTTCAACAAATATTAATTGAACTAGTTCTTCAACAAATATTAATTAAATACCAACTGCACATCTGGTATAGCACATCTGGCTCTTCTAGGCTCACTTGAAACTTCTCTCCTTTCTCAGAATTCACGTTCTGGTGGAAAAGACAACCAAAGATCATACATATCAGGCAGTAGTAAGTGCTACAAAGAAAATAAAGTTCCTCTCCTTTTATTTTCTATCCCACCACCCACTGAGTTACTTAGGCTGAGAGCCTTGTAATCACATTTGATTCCTTGTTCTTTAACTAATTCACCATTTTGGACCTACTTTTAAAATACATTCTAAATCCAACTATTTTTCATCAACCCCAAGACCTTATTTCATTCCTGTCATGTCTTGCCTCTTATCACTGCAAACATCTCTACTTAGGCTTCTGTTTCCTATTCCATCTCCACAGAACAGTCACAAAGTACCTTGTTTATCCTAAGTAAGCATGTCATTTTCTTGATGAAACCTCTCTTGTATCTTCTCATAACATTTAAAAACAAACCACACAAAAGATTAAGACAATGCTTCATGGGTGATAAGATGGTGGGAGAACCCCGGGATAGATACCGATGTAAAATAAAATAAATAATATAAATAAATGAATGAATGAACAAACAATCAAATGAACGAACAAATGAATGAATGAAAACCAAAGCCTTTTTCTTAGACAACATGATTTGAACCCTGACCATTACATATCTCCTAAGACCTTCACACTTGCTGTGCTCTCTGACAAGACTTCACCCCATACAAACAGCTTGCACCTTCATTCTATGCAAACCATTGCCAAAACAACTTTCTCTACCCACCTAATGAAAAACAATATCTTATCATACATACATCACTAAATAGCACTACCTTATACATTTGTTTGTTTAGCCTGTAAATGATGCACTGAAATATAAGATCCATGAGGGTAGGCACTTGTCTATCTTGTTCTCTGTTGTAATTCAGAGCCTAACAGAATAACTGGCAGCAGCAAAAGTTGCTCAATAAATAGTTGTTGACTAGATGAATGTATTAATTCATATTAAGTGACAAAACCATACTGCTATATAATACATAATGTATAAAATTATATGTAACATGTTAACTGAAAAGGCAAGATACAACATAACACTAATCTACTACCTAAAATAATAAATGTATATGGAAAAGTTATATATATATACATATATAAGAGCTATGACAGGGTGGAAAGATTTGCTTTTTTCTTTCCTACCATCACGTCTCAATTCTTTAACCCAGTCTCCCTTCTCTCAACCCTAAGAAACCTCACTTTCTTTATAAGTGTCCACTAATTTTTTAATGAATTTTGCTTTGTCAGACTGTTCACTATATAAAGGTCCAATATTTGTCTCCCTGACTTGCTTTACTACACATAATTCCTTTGTACACCTTCCACTTTGCCATCTGTGGCAACATTTCCTCTTTGTCTGAGTAGTATTCCATTGTGAATGTTCCTCTACCAGTGGGCACTTGTTTCCTTGCCCCAGTTATGTAAATTATGAAAAATATTATTTCTAAAAGGTAGTAGCTACCAAAAACAGTCATCATTAATGGGAGATCATTCATTTCCTCTCAGTGATAGTCAAGAACTAAGTATCTCAGAAACACATAAAGGGCTTTTATAAATATGTTCCTATCTCCTTCAGTTCTCTGCCCCAATATATGCACTCCTAGGGTATGATTATTGATGACAGTATATCCCTCAGGTAAGTGAACACAGGGGGGGAAATAGAACAAGGACCAGTCAACCAATTCCAAAGCACAGAACTACCTGAAACCACACAGCAAACTCAAAGGTAAAAGAGAGAAAAGAATTCACACTATATGAGTGACTGACTACTAAGTGTCTTGTCCTGAGAAGAATACTGTATCTGTCAGTGTTTCTTATACTGTTCCTATAACAAAGGTGGCATCCCCATTTTATTGATGAGGAAATTTATCTGTAAGTTTGGGTGCAAAAGCTTTAGATACTATGTTGCTTATTTAAAAAATTAATTTTTTAAAGAGGTTCATTCATAGACCAATGAAAAAATTTCATGAACCATGGATTATGATTAACAGACTTCTACTACTTCATGAACCATGGATTATGATTAACAGACTTCTACTTAGACTTCTACCTAAGTAGTAGACTTCTACTACTTAGGTAATGGCAGAGGATGGAGGATGGAAAAGAAAGCCAAGAGGCCAAGGGCTCAGAGTAATAAGTGGGAGATCCAGACCCACTTATTTAATTTTCAACTGATTTGCTTTTAAAATATCTCCCCAATTTAGTTTCTGTAAGAGTCAACTTTATAAACAATTTAAGTAAAAAATAATGACAGAAAAATGCTCCTACACCAAAGAAAAGTACAGCTTTGTAATAAAATAAAAATGGTAAAGGTCTAGAAGGAATATACCTAAACAACAGCAGTTGTGTTAGAGGACTGTAAATATTTTTTATATAATGTAGACATAGTGTTATACAGTGCAAGAGACTAAACAGGTAAAATTCTACATTAAACATTTTATCTTCAGAGAATGTAGTAGAATGTAGTATGTACTATGACTGTAAGGCAAGACAAGACTCAGTCCCTAAAGTAAAGTGCTTTTACCAAACTCAAAAATAGTAATCACATCATTCTTATAACAGAAGAGCCTAGAAATGCAAGGCAGCAATTAAACTAAAAAGGAAAAAAACCATTAGCTGAGAACACAAGAGCAAATTTCTTCTAGAGTGAAAGCACTCAACAAGACAGGTCAGACAGGATAGCAAAGTCAGATAAACATAATGATAGGGTCTTGAATGCTACATTTCTGCCACAAATATAATTTCTTGGTAAAAAGATCAAGATAAATCAACCAGGGATATATCTGGGTAAGAAAATATAGGACTCAAAAATGGTGCTGGAACAACTGAAAAGCAACAGCTGAAAAACAAAATAAATACTTTTTCTTATACTAGGTGCAACTCAATTAACTCAAAATAAATCATGGACTTTTAGATATAAAAATCATAAAACTCTCTAGGGGAAAAAAAACAGACATAAATTTTCACAATTTTGGATGAAGCAAAGGTTTCTAAAAAAATAAGAAATAAAGTAGACTATCATCAGAACTTAAAAACTTTTGTGCAGCAAATGATACCATCAAGAAATTAAAAAGACAACTCAAAAATCTAGGAAAGTATTTATAAATAATTTATCAGATAAGAAAATGTACAACTCAACAATAAAAAGGCAAGTAACCCAATTAAAAACTGAGCAAAGGCTATGACTAGAAATATCTCCAAAGAAGATAAATGATCAAGACACAACATGAAAAATTTAGCCAATAGGGAAAAGGAAATCAGTACCACAGTGAGAGGCAATGTAAGCCCAACGAAGGCTAAAATTATAGATACAAGGATCTATAGAAAAAGGGATTTTCATACATTCCCAAAAAATGGGAATGTAATATTTTAGAAAACAGTCTGGGAGTTCTTCAAAACATTAGAGAAAGAGTTACCACATGACTGGAAATTCTACTCTTCTTGTATGTACCAGAGAAATTAAAACATATGTCCGCACAAAAGCTAGTATACAAATGTTCATAAAGGCACCATTTATAACATCATTTGTAACACTCCCAAAATGGAAGCAACCAAAATGTCCACCAAGTGATGAATAAATAAAACATGTCAGTACAATAGAATACTATTTAGCAATAAAAAGAAATAAAAGACCAATACAAACTACCACTTGAGCCGGACACGGTGGCGTGGGCCTGTAAGCTTCAGCCTATGAAGCAGCTGGGGCTAGGGATCGCGGGTCCAGTCCCGCTCAGGGCAACATAGCAAGACCTAGTCCCAAAACATAGCTGGGCGTAATGGTGCACACCTGTAATCTCAGCTACCTGGGAAGCTGAGGCTGGGGATTGCTTGAGTCTGCGGTACCCCGGGCAACGAGAGCCTGTGGTTCCACAGGCAAAAATAGCAAGACCTAGTCTCAAAAAAAAAAAAACAAAAACTATCATTTGGATGAACCTTGAAAATAACTATGCAAAAAATGAAAGCAATAGAAGTGTATTATAGAGTCCATTTCTATGAAATATGCAGAACAGGTAAGCCCACAGCAGTGAGAGGCATGTACAGTAACTGCTGATGGATATGAGGCTTTGTTTGGGGTGGCAAAAATGTTTAAAATTATTGTGGTGATCATTGCCTTAGTCTGTGCCTTAATACTGAATTATACACTCTGACAAGTAAACTGTATGACATGAGTTTTCTCTCAAGCTATTTTTCTAAAGGCATTTATTTCGCTATTCAATTTTAAAATTTGAAAACAAAATTTGAAATAGCAATTATGACTGAATACTAATTGCCAGTACCTAGAAAGCAAATTGAGGAAATGAATTCTAAAGAATAAGGATATGAAACAAGACTAGAGATATAAAGATGGGATTTAAAATGTATAGAGAGCGCTATTATTTAAGAATGATTTTCAATCAATATTTTATATTAACACTACAGAGCTGGAATTAATATTTTATATTGATTTTTTATATTATAGTTTTATAACAAGACAGGCCCTCACATCTTAGGGGCCTCTTTCTTTATCTGCAACATTAGGACTTGCAGCTGACAAAATAATTTTTAAGAGGAAGACAGAGAAGAAAGAGATGGCTGCTTTCCCAAAAGAATTTGCTAGGCAACAGCCTCTATATGCACTCAATATGCTTGGGCCTTTCAGAATTACAATGAAAAAGAAGAGGCACTCCCTTATGATAGACAGAAGTTCACTAACATTACTTGTGCAGTTCAAGACTGAAATGGGGATCGTTATATAATGAAAAAGCCAAGTGACTGTGGCTCAGACAAAAAGGAATAAGGCTGGAAGAATATTTGGTATTACGCAGAGAAAGAAAGCAGGCAACGAGGCACAAGTAACAGCTGGCAAAGGAAAGAGTGGGGTGAGTTGGGCAATGTAGCCCATGGATTTTTGTGAAAAGTAGGAATTTTAGGAATGAGTACATTTGCTATCAATTTGCTGTTTTTCTCTATTCTTTAGTTCCTCTTCAGCTATAAAACCTGACTCAGGAATAACTAAGAAACTGCTTTAAAACTAGTACCTCAAAAGATGGAAAAAACAGGAAGACTGGGAAAACGTGGTAAAGAGCTAGAGATGTACAGCTGAGGGTTCCTAGGAAAGAGATCCTACCGCCTTAATCAAACCTGATCAAAGATTGTGAAGGAGAATACAGAAGATAATGATGACTAGTGCAGGGAGAGTTATGCACGGGATCTCAAACAAGCCTGTGCCTGCTGCTGCCTCTGAATGGGATAAGGAAAAAGGGTGAGATCACACCCTGTGAGAATGGGCAGGGACAAGTTACATTAAAGACAAAGACAGGACATTATAGGACACTCAAGTGATCAAACTGTAGGTCTAATAGTAAGAGTTAGGGTTATCTACCAAAGATCAGAGAAACCAAAAATGAAAAGGCTTAATAATGATACAGAGCCAGGAAAAGCCCCTAAACTTGGTAGGACAGTGCAGTGGTTCTTTTTTTTTTCTTTACCATGTTCCCTTAGGGCAAAAGAATCCTTAATCCTTATATTCTCACAAAACCCCACTTTTCGGTGGGGTCCCAGTAGAATAAGAACTCAGAGATAACAATGAAGCAAATTTTAGGGAGAATGGAGAATATATTTTAACCATAAGGCATATACAACAGTCTCTCCCAAATCTCAGGTTTCATACTCTGTGATTTCTGTCAACCAGACGTCAAGGCTGTTTTAAACAATAAGATATTGTAACTTTTACAACAATATATTGTTAAAATTATTGTTTTATTCTATTATTGCTGTTGATCTCTTACTGTGACTAATTTAAAAACCCACAGATATGCATGTATAGGGAATAATAGTATATATATAACACACACTTATTTATATAATAACTGCTATTTACATAATAACACATACTGTTTTATATATATAGGTATATATATATATATATATATATATACACACACACACACACAGGATTAGGTATTATCCGAGTTTTCAGTGGAGAGTTAACATAATAAATCCCAACAAACTAAATAACTTTAATATTAAAGTTATTTTCATATAAACAAGAATGACATCAATTGAAAACCACAACCAATCCAAAACAGCATTGACACTTTTCTGATAAAGAATCCTTCCTAAAAACTCTGGTATTCTCAGAATCTCCAGTGGAGCTTGGCTTGGCTTCCAACTGCAGTTGAAAGGCAAATTTCCTATTCAGTATTCAGTAGAACATTAAAAGAGCATCCTTAGTAACTCTAGAAACATCTTGTTTTATAAATACCAAATATTAATAACCATTATTAACACACAAGTAAGTACCCTTGGTCTTTATAAAAGATAACAAAATGAGGATCATTCATTCATCCTTATGAGTTCAAGAAAATGGGGAGAGAGAGGAGCATGTATAGCCATGATCACAATGTAGTAAGGGATGAAAGACAAGCCATCAAAGATGGTTATGTCCAGGGATGGCACTGAGAGACCAATGCTAACAACGTACCCTGAAGAAGGAAGCTGTGCAGGTGGAGATGAGGGGGGTAAAAGTCTCCAGCCCCTCCTTCAAACATTCTTTCACGAGGCAGCTGTCCCCAGGAATGAACAAGCAGTGAGTAATAACTCTTTTCTGAAGCAAAGAGCAGTTAGCCAAGCCAGTACAAGGTAAGTGAGTAAACTATCAATTGGTCGCATGAAGATCAGAAGGTACCAACAAGGAAGATAAAGAAGAGTTAGTTCTAGGAAGCCAGTAAATTGAGAAGGAAAAAGTAGCTCAAAAGAGGCTTAGTGAGTAATTACAGGAAGTATAGGTCCATAGTAATCCCCAGATGAAACAGAACAAAAGAATGCAGGCACCAGATCCACACTGCCTAAGTAGGAATCTTCATTTTCTCTCCTCACTGCATCTTCTCTGTGACCTTGAGCAATTCACTTAACCTCTCTGTGCCTCATCGGTAAAACGACCTACCTAACAGGACTGTGACGCTGTAAATTAGTGATGTTTGTAAATCCCTTCATACAGGGTCTGGCGCTGCACATAATCAGAGGCAGCTAAGTTTTGTAAAATAACTTGAGGTAGGAGGGGGCTTGTTTTGACAGCTCCAACTAAAATGGATGCGGGCGAGTAAAGTCACGGTCAGGGAGACAGGCAGGGGTCATGACCTTCCCTCAGAGCGACGATCCTACTTTGAGGTTGCAACCTGAGAGACAGGTCGTCTTCCTGACAGGGTTCAAACGAGCACCCGATCGCTCCCCGGATCGGGGCGCGGGTCGAGGGAAACTTCCTTCCTTCCAGGCCTGTGATTTTCAGGAACTTGCTCCTGAGAAGCGGTTGTGATTTCACCGGGACCAGAGTTGTTCACTGCGAGCAGCACCCCGTGAAGTAAAATTCTGTTTTGTCTGAGAAGCCGGACTACGTCCAGGGCAGAGCCGGGCTGGAGTTGGAGCGAGGAGGGTTATGTTCTCGGGGGAAGATCCAAGAGCCACCATCTGTCGCCCCAGTGGCCCAGCGCTGGGTTAGCCCCCCTAGGAAAACAAGGCTGCTCCAGCCCGGAGGGCGGCAGGAGGGGCCGCCCGAGGAACTGGGTGGTAGGAGCCGGCGATCGGGCTGGGACCCCACGTCTGAGCCCAGGAGAAAGACCTGCCTGATCGAGGGAGGGGCGCGAACGCCGGGACCTCGGGTGCGAGAGGCCGGTGCTGAGCCCGCCGTGATTGGCCGAACACACCGCCCGTGAAGAACCTGATCCCTGTCCCGCCCGTGCCTGCCGGTCGGTGTCCCCGGTACCCGGGTTACCTGAGCGTGGGCCCGATGCAGGCCGTGTCCGTGCTCTCAATTTCTCTCAGGATCCGCTCATGCTCCGCAGCTGTCTCCAGGCTCTCCGCCTCCGCCATCTTAGCCCGCTCCATAGACGGGGGGCGCCCAACAGTGCGTCCCCTCCTTCCGATCGGCTCACCTTTCTCTCTTCTCTCACCCCAGGATCCCCAGCCACCCCAGTCTCCGGCTACCCGCAGAACTACCCCTCCCTCAGGCTCGACACGCCCCCTTACGTCACCGCGTCCGCTGATGTCCCGCACAATGCCCGCTGGGAATTGTAGTTCTCTGGGCAATGTTGGGTTGAATTTGACACCTTTATTAGCTGATACACTAGTTGAATATGCTGTTGGAAGCCCCATTATAAGCCAGGAATAGTTGATAATACTGCATACGCAGTGGTGATTAAGTCGGGCAATGGCGCTAATTCTACCAATTCTTGTTTTAAATGCTTGCCATGAACAGCAGAAGGTCCTGTAGATACGTATTATAAAAAAGGACTGACTATGTTTCATCAGATAGCAATCTTACAACTCCAGTCAGGAGGTAGAGGGTAGTGGGATTACAAGCTGGTTCACGGGTGATAAGGTGATGGGAGAACCTCGGGGTAGACGATGTAATATATGTGTATGTATGCAATAATTTTTTTAATAAAATTATATAAATTAAAAAAAAAACAGGAGATGAGACAGAATGTTACTGTAAGCCAGTTCCAAAAATCATGTTCAGAAATCACTTCCACTGCAAAGGATTCATAGAGAGTCTCAGCCTGGAAATTTAAAAGGTGTGACTGGAAGGTGTGAGGAGAGCCCAAAAATCCAGCAAGAAATTCGTTTGCATGCACTACGTGGTAAGAAATGGGGTTGGCAAGGTACCTTAAGGAAAAGTACTGAGCCGAGACTTTTTTATTCCAATGGCATTTTATTCCAATGGCTCCAGTGGTTCAGCAACCAAGTAGCGCCTGGAAACATTCTCTAAATAGAGACTAAAGGACCTACAGTTGGACATTCACAATGAAAGGGAATCCTCGGGAAGAAAAGCATTACGGTTACAACCATGCATCCGGAAACTTCATCAAAAGCAAATATGCAAAGCAGGAAGAGAGAGAAAAGTTGAAGACAGGGAAAGCCTGTACAAAAGTTTAAGGTCTAAACCAGGGAGGTGACAATAAGAATCAAAAAGAATGAGGAAATGTTGCAGAAGTAATATTGGCATGATTTATTAGATGTGAAGGTAAAGAAACCTAAGCATCCTTCAAGGTTTGAAGCACAGGAACTGGGACAATGGTGTTATCAACAACCAGGGGGGAAAAAAGTAAGAACCAAATTGGAAGTTAAGGTGAAATAACTTGTGCCATGACAATGCCATAGATGATTATCACACCATCATTAAAGAGAATGTAAAAAGACTCATAATCAGATATGAAATTACCTCCAAATAGCAATGTTGGGGGTCTGGAGGAAAGATGATATGAACCATATAGGGAGTGTGTTTTTATTCATTTTTTAAAAGAGTAACTTTTCACATACCTGCTTATATATACATAAAATATTACATAGCTAGACTGTTTCTGCAAGTTCATGCAAGAAACTGCTAACCAAATCAGCAGCCAGGAGAGGGACTGTAAGGAAAGACCTGGTGTGAGAGAAAGGTAACATTTAATTAATCATGTGCTGTTGGTTCTTTTGAAATTCTCCCCCTGTGCATGGATTATATTTTCAATAAAAATAGTAGTTTAATTAAAAATACATTTCAAAACTAAACAAAAAGGAGAATGGGTTACAGGTCCTGGTTTGCCAGGAACTCAGCAAGTTGCTAAACCTGTCTCTTTCTAGATAATCTCTGGCTGTCCTCATTTTATTTCATTACTCACACCTACACTATTCCAGACAGATGTAGGAGTGTAAGGAAAATAGAGAGCCTCTCATATTTCTGAACATCCTTTTGAAATATATGGCAGAGGGTCTCTTCAGGCACTCATATTAGTATCTTTGCAACACCATTTTGTCAATCACAGAAAGCAGACTGGAATACAGAAGAGATATATACAGTTGTGGTTAAACTTGTTTCCGCAACTGTATATATCTCTTCTGTATTCCAGTATTTTTGAGCCCCCATGGAGACCAGCAGTCCCAGAACTTACAAACAAGAGCATGGAAGTCTAGAGTGACAGGGGTAAGAAAGTTCCAGTGAAGGTGTTCCACCTAATGTGAACATTCTCTGGCTGAAATTGTGTTAAATAACCTGCAAAGCACTAGACTAAGAATAGGGGATCTTTGATTCAGTTCCAGCACTACCTCAAATGTGTTGAGCACTTTCTTCATAGTAGACACAAGTCACAAAGTAAGCATTTCGCATTATTCAGTCCTTACAATAATCCTATACAATAAGTATTATATTTTACAGGAGACAGTTGCAAAATTAAGTAACACCTATAATC
Source organism: Uropsilus gracilis (assembly GCA_004024945.1). NCBI lineage: Eukaryota > Metazoa > Chordata > Mammalia > Eulipotyphla > Talpidae > Uropsilus > Uropsilus gracilis. The sequence continues at coordinate 20,361 of PVHY01009988.1, forward strand.
TCACACAAACCAGTAAGTGATGAATTTCATATTCAAATCCAAGTCTATATGATTCCAAGGTCCATTTCCTGAACACTAGGTGGTGACTGACATGCTGGCCACACCTTCCATTACCATGAGTTTATTGTATGAGCATAAGCAAATAGCCTTGCCTCTCTGCACTTCTTCCACATTGTTATAATGGGTTGTATCATTGCCCAGTACCTAAGCACCTTAAGACCCCTTCAAAGAATAACTTCTTCCCACTTACTTTAAATGAATAGTTTTCTCTTCTCTTGCATCAGTATATCTACAGGATCAGTATTCTCACTCCAATGCTACCTGCTCATCTTTAGAGAAAAGGTCTTACTAGGCAGTATTACAATTGTTTTATTTGGTTTGTTGTTGTTTTTAAGTTATTTATCCATTCTGAGTATCATCAGATGCCATTACTTGTAAATATTCTTCCCCATTCTAGAGTTGTCTTTTCACTTTCAAGATACTAGTATTTGAAAGATGAACATTTTCATTTTCAGTGAAATAAAATGTTTTATGTTCCATTTTTGATTTCATATCTAACACATCATTGCTTCACTCAAGGTAATGAATATTTATCCTATGTTTATATCTAAGAGTTTTGTAGTACTAGCTCTTATATTGAGGTCTGATCCATTTTGAATTCATGCTTATAAATGGTGTGAGGTGAGGCTCCAACTTCACTCTTTTGCTTATGTATGCCTAATTGAAACAGAATCAATCAATTCAAAAGACTATTTTTCCCTAATTGATTTGTCTTGGCTCTCTTGTTAAAAGACAATTTACCATAAATGTAAGGATTTATTTCTAAACTTTCAATGATATTTCACTTACCCATATTGCTAGCCTATTATACAATGCTATAACATCACCCTGATTACTGTAAGTTTGTAGTGAGTTTTGATATGAGGAAGGCTAAGTTCTACAACTTGGTCGTCATCAAGGCTGTTTGGATATTCTGGGTCCCTACATTTCCAAATGAATTGAAGTATATGCTTGTTACCTGGATAAGAGTGGAAGGAAGCTGGCTTGGTTTTTGTTTGGGATTTTACTAGCCTATAGTCCAGTTTGGGAGGACTGCCTTCTTTACAGTATTCATTTTTCTGATTCATGAACATTAAATATGTTCAGGTTTATTTAGTTCTTTCTAAAATTATTTCAGCAATGTTTTGTAGTGTTTGGTGATGTGTTAATATATTCAATTAACTTTATTATTAAGTAGTTTTTTTAAATCTTCTCTGGGTTTTGTTTTTGATTTTTTGAGATTTGGTTGTTTTTTGGTTTTGGTTTTGGTTTTTGTGGTTTTGTTTGTTTGTTTGTTGTTTGTTGTTTTTTTGCATGGGCTGGCAAGTCCTGCAAAGTTTTTCAATGCTTCTGACCTTTTTAAAGAATCAACTTTCTTGTTATTATCTCAACTATTTTCTATTCTGTACTTTATCATTTCTTTTCTACTCTTGTTTTTTCTTTCTTTCTGCTTTTGGTTTGGTTAGTTTCCCTTCTTTTTAGGTTTGGTTTGCTCTTTGTTTTTTAGTATCTCAAGATATAAGAATAAGCTGTCGATTTAATAATTTTCCTCTTTAAATGTAGGTACTCATAGGTATAAACTGCCCATCTAGTACTGTTTTCATTGCATCCCTTAAGTTTTGCAGATTGTGCTTTCATTTCTATTCATCGCAAATATTTTTTAATTTCTTAGGAATTTTTTTCAACCACGCATTATAAAGAATATGTTCTTTAACTTTCATCTATTTCTGAATTCCCAAATTTCCTTCTGTTGTTGATTTCTACTTCAATTCCATTGTGGTACAAAACAAATATTTTGGATTACTTTAATGCTTTAGAATGTTTTGATCTGGTCTATCATGGAGACCATCTGTGTGCACTTGACAAGGTTGTGTGTTTTGTAGTTGGTCCGATCTCCTCTTCCCTTGTTCCTTGTGGTTCTATACATTATTGAAAGTGACCTAAGGAAGTCTCCAAGTACCATCTTTGAATAATAATTATTCTCAAATATCTTCATGTGCTCTCAACTCAACTTTTTCAACATCAGTTTTCTGCTCTATCCCTTCTCAGATTCATCTCAGTTGTTCCTATCTGGAACAACACACTCATTCTTCACGTTTAACTCCAGAGTCACCTTCTCCTCTGGGGAGCCTTTGTTGTATGATTTCATTCCTCCATTTGTGTTCTCAGCCTCCTGTGTATATATCTGCCCTCAAGAGTTACCACATGATTTTACCACTATCTTCCCCTCAGTGTAGCTCAGTGTCTCTTATAACAGAGTAATTGAGACATTTTAAAATCCTGACTCTACCAGTTTCTAACTTTGTGCTTAAAAAATTATTCATTTTTCTGTGCTTTAGTTTCCTTTTCCATAACATGGGGTTAATTACAGCACCAATTTTGTAGAGTTAAATTGAATTAATAGATATGAAGTACTTAAAGTGGATGCTAACATTATTATTACTCACTGTGGCCCCAGTATTTTTACAAAGGACCTGTAATAGAAAGCACTTAGTTCACATAGTTTGAGCTGAAATGAATTGAACTTAATTTCCTGCTTATTTTTTAGACTTCACTAATGCTATTCTGTGCCTTTTTGTGTCATATATACTTCCCTTACTCCCTATCCCCTTTGCTAACCTGGTGAATCATTCAAATCCAGCTGTGTGACCTTCCTCTGTAGAGAAAAGCCTTCCCTAGTACAACCAGTTGATCAATGGGTCCTTTGTCAACATCTCTCTGTCTACATCACTCTACACTGTCCCCATCACATTGTGTGACCATAAGTAGTGACAATAATCCCCGCTACCATTTTTTAAACTCCTGGGTTCCAGAAAAATAATGCCCTTTATTTCATTTAATTGTCACAGTCATCCTGTTGTGATCCAGAAACTTGTCATTCTATTGAGGAAAAAAACTGAAGCCTGTGATTAAATAAAATTGCCTGAAGTCAAATGGGCAAGTTACTTCATAACTGAGTGGCAGACTGAAGTTGGAAGGCAGACCTAATCTTAAAGCTCAAACAACATCTTATGTTGCTTTCATCAGTTAGAAAGTTTGTCTATCCACCTACACATAAATTTCATGAGGTCAGGCGCTTTTCTCAGAACACAGCTCTCTAGGGGGCAGAAATACAGCCCCCCATAAAGCTGCAAAGTTTTCTGGGTGCAGTGTATTGGTACACCATTCTTCTCTCTCCACAGAACTGATTTAGGGCTCTGTGCTGGCAGGAGGGTAAAAGAAAAGAACAATAATTCAACAGCAGATGAAAGCAGCTCAGCCCCCAGGGCCTTCTTGGCCATGTTTGCTGCTTAGCATCTTTGGGGGCTGTGAAGAAGCCTCCCTAGAGCCTGAGCTCACTGGGTCCCCTGGGTGGTGATGTCAGCCTTCTGCTCTGCCAGGCCGCTGAGGCCACAATCACTTTGACATCACCCTTGTCTCCATGGGGCTGAGTAAGGAACTCAGAACTTGTCCACATGGCCCTCTTTATTTTTTGTTGTTGTTGTTGTTGTTGATGATGATGATGATGAGACTAGGTCTCTCTGTTTTTGCCCGTGGAACCACATCATGTTGCCCAGGGTACCACAGACTCAAGAAATCCCCAGCCTCAGCTTCCCAGGTAGCTGGGAGTACAGGTGTGTGCCACCATGCCCAGTTATTTTTTTTTTGGAACTAGGTCTTGCTCTGTTGCCCTGAAAAGGACTCAAACCGCGGTCGAGACCTGGTCCCTGCCGCAGCTTCCTAGACTGCAGCTTACAAGCATGCGCCACCATGCCCGCCCTCACATGGCCCTCTTGAGTCAACTTCTGTAATCATGATTTAGGGGGCCTTTTCTTTGCCCAGAGATCTCTTTCCCTGTGTGGGCAACTTTCCTTCCTATCTCTCTCCTGAATTTACCTGTCCCCTCAAATTATAAGCTCCACTCAGTCTGTACATAAACTGCCTGGAATCCCTGACACACCAAGATAAATGAGGAAACACAGGGGATACAGAAAAAAAGCTCCCCGGTGATTCTCTCAGACTGGAAAAGGGAGAAGCTGAGCCAGAGGAAATTAGGACAACTTGTCAACTTTTCCAGAAGCTGACTGTCACAGGGCTGCTCTACTTTTAAGTGGTTGGAAACTTGAAAGAGATTCAACTCTGGACTTTTGGGAATTTAACTTGCCAGAATTTGTTAGCTATAAGGAGGAAGCCATCTTCATAGAATGTCGCTCCCTTCATTCACAACTCCTACTTGTATACTACTCAATAAATAATCATCAAGAACCAATCAGGTACCATAATACCTGGCACCATGGAATGTGGTTTAAGACAAAAATGAGACAGATCCCCTTCCACTTAAAATCCCAAATGGCTCTCACTGCACTTTGAACAAAATCCAATCAATGGTCCCACATACCTTCTCCACAGAGGCCCCCAACTTCATCCGGTGTTCACCCCACCAGCCACATCTGCTACCTTTCCGTATTTCCAACATACCAAGATCTTGAGCACTGGGGTTTTGTCACTTAGATTTATGTGGAGAGCTGCAGGATGAGTCAGTTGGCAAATCTTAGGCTGTCTCAGTGAGACTCACAGAGTCTGTAACAAACACAGTGTGACCGACAACTTGCACACGGGGTTTGGAGCATTAAAGGTCCAAATTGGAAAGAGCTGTCCACCTGGGCTCTGCAGAAGGCACTTGGGTCCAGGGCTCAGGTGTGTTCGAGCGGAGGAACTGAGGCACGGGCAGCCAGCGTCTCTCACCAGTGACAGCACTGGCCTCGGGGCCAGCTCCTGAGTGATTCTACAACTGACATGAAGACCCTGTCCCTTCCCTGCATAGCACCTATCCCAACCTGAGTTTCTATACTTGCTTGTTTGTTTTCTTTCTCCTTCACTACACTGTACATCCTAGGGGTCAAGGGCAGATTTGTTTAATAACAGGCACCTAGATTGGTGCTTAGCCTTTAGTAGATGTTTACCACAGCAGGTTCTCCAATGACATCATTTTATTCAGTACTATTTTGTTGTACAAATAGATTCCTGGTTAAGGGCACTGTCTGGGCTGGGCATGGTGGCATGCGCCTATAATCCAAGCAGTAGGAGGCAAGAGGACATGAATCGCTTGAATTTGCGGGTTCGAGACTACCCCGGGCAACATAGAGAGACCTGGTTTTTAAAAAAGCAGCTGGGTGCAGTGGTGGGTGCCTATAATCCCAGCTACTTGGGAGGCTGAGACTGGGGATCGCTTGAGTCTGTGGGATCCGGACTACCCCAGGCAACATAGTGAGACCTAGTCTCAAAAAAATGGGGGGGCACTGTCTGCATGGAGTTGGCACACCCTCCCCATGTGGGTTTCCCCTGGGTACACCAGTTCCTCCTACATCTCAAAGATGAACAGGTGGCTTACAGTAGCCAGAATATGGAAGCAACCCAAATGCCCCCAAACAGATGAATGGGTCAGAAAGTTGTGGTATATGTACACGATGTAATATTATTCATCAATCAAAAAAGACAAACTTTTGTCATTTGCAGCAACATGGATGGAACTAAAGGAACCATGCTAGTGGAAATAAGCCAGAAAGAAAAAGGGAGATAAAGGATGGTCCCACTTATATGAGGGACAAAGGAAAAACAATCTAACAGACAAGAAAAGTTTAAAACCAATTTTCAGCAAAATTGAAGTATAGAGCATGAGGAGGGGGAATCAGGGTAGGAGGGGCACAAAAGACTAAGATGAGTATTCATAGGTGATAAGGTGGTGGGAGAACCATGGGGTAGACAACAATGTAAAATAAAAAAATATATATATTAAATTTTAGAAAAAGGGAAAAAATGAGCAGGTTCAGTTCACCAGTGTGTCTTAATCACCCCACTATGAATGAGTATGTTTGTGTGGGTGTGTGGGGGGGGGTAGGTCCTGCACTAGAAGGGTGATAACATCTTGCAGAAGTGTCCTAGTGAGACTACTCTGAAGCAGAGAGAACCCTGTGAGTATCTGGGGGAAACATAGGAGAGGAGAGACCAGTGACCTTAAGGACCATGATTGGAAAGGGTCTATCCGTACGAGTTGGTCAAGGAACATCTTTCCAGGAATGAGAGGAACACAGAAAAGAATCTAGGGTACATTCTATGGGATATTGTGAGTCAATATAAGAATGTGGCTTTTAACTCTGCATATGATGGCTAAGTTAGAGGTTTTTGAGCAGAGAGATCAGGACCTCACTTAGATATAAGTTCACTCTGTGGTGAACAGGCTGTAGGGTCAATAGAAGGATGAAGAGACATGTTGGCCTATTGTGATGTCTAGGTGAGACATGGTGGTGGCTTGGCCACAGTGGCTATCTCGGCACAAAGGTGGAGAGAAGGGCTGGGTTTGAAGGTAGAGCTGGCAATTGTGCAGGTGGATTAGATACGTGATATGAAAGAGAGGAGGCAGAATGATTGGCCTGTGAAGCTAGAGAAATGGTGTTTCAATGCAGTGAGCCCATGGGTGTCTCATGTCACAGAGAAAGGTCAGCTGAGGGGGATCAGAACCTAGTGCTGCAACACACAGGGTCCAAGGCCAGGGTTCCTTCTGCTCAGTACTGGCTGTCAGGCAGCTGAGCCCACCTCACTTCCACAGTATTCACCCCCATTTGTCACCCACAAGCCCCACTTCCACCATGTCTCTCATTTACTGCTTAGATAAGACAGAGCAAGAGCAGATATTTCATTGCCTAAGTGGACAACCCTCAGGAACTCCAATATAATTCTCTCTGAATTTTCTTCTTAGAGTCTCTCCTTTCGACTCAAGGGAAAAGGCCCAGGAGAAGTGCACTCAGCGCTCTCAATGGACCCTCCTGCTAACCCTCCCCTTCCTGTGGGGGTGTTGGCTCTTACAGGGTGGGAGTAGTTTCACCTCCTCAGTATAATCCCTGGAATAACAGTCTGGTTACAATTTTTGGCAATTTTCTCAAGATCTGTGGGGGGAGGGGATCTTAGCAATTTTTGTAAATTTGTATGTGGGAAGGGGGTGGTTATTCTCAACTTTGGAGCTTAGCTGCCATTTCCAGACAACAGCCCGTTCCCCATACCCTGCACACACACACACACACACACACACACACACCTGTTCCAGATTTAAGGCCGGGGCACCAGTGAGCAAGCCACCACACCAAAGACAATTCCCTCAGAGACTAGGAGACCCAGCGGTGAGTCTCCCCTGCCTCAACTGCTGAGAATCACTACCTAAAACCTGGAAGCCAATGCGTTATTTACACCATCTACTTTCTAATTTGTTAAAATGGGACTTTTTATCAAAAGCTGGTTTTGGTTTTCGGCTCAGAGGAGACCAAGGTGCAGCTTTCTTTGGTCGTCTGGAGTCTGGGTTCATCTGACACCAGGCACCTAAGACCCCAATGAAGTCAAAGTCGTGTGCCTGAGGTGCCCCGGTGAGGAAGCCGGTGCCACATCTGCCTTGGCCCCCAAGATTGGACCCCGGGTCTGTCTCCCAGAAAAGTCAATGATGACATCACCACGGTCACTGAGGACTGGAAAGGTCTGAAGAGAACCGTGAAATGAACCATTCGGAACAGACAGGCCCAGATTGAGGTGGTACCTTCAGCCTCCGCCCTCATCATCAAAGCCCCCAAGGAACTGCCACAAGACCAAAAGAAGCCAAAAAACATTAAGCTCAGTGGAAATACCATGTTTGACGAGATTGTCAGCATAGCCTGAGAGAGGTGGCACCTATCTCTAGCTAGAGAGCTTTCACACCACTGCTGAGATCCTCAGCATGGCGCAGTCAGTGGACTGCAATATTGATGGCCACCACCCTCATGCCATCATAGATGACATCAGTGGTGGTGCGGTGCAGTGCCCCACCAGTTAGGGAAAAAATCAAAGGAAAATTCCAATAAGGGATCATTTGACAATGAAAATAATAATGATGATGATGATGATGATATCTAGAAGCTATGGAGAGATTTGATATTTTGTTTTTGACTAAAAAGAAAGGAAGTTTCTGAAACAAAAAGGTGCTCAGTCCTGCCCATAAGAAGTTAAAATTCACACCAAAAGATAATTTTGCACTTGGAATTTAGCAAAAGCAACCATTTTTAAAAATCTTGATGATAACCAAAGTTGGGAAGTTGTGGGAAAGAGGCATTTCTCACATTGCTGTGGAAATATAATTCGGCTCAGCCTCTAGGGAAAGGCAATTTGGCAGTATTGATCTAAATGGCCAATGCCAGTGTTTCTTCACCTGACAATTTTGTTCTAGGGATGTATTCACCAGATATTCAGATATCCTGTATTCTCCAGATATGGATGGCATGTAGATGATATATCATTCATGTACCATTGTGTTTATAGCAGAGATTGCAACAACTCAAATGCCCAACCACAGATAAATGATTCAATAAATTTCCATCAGTCCTTTCAATGGAGTAATATGCAGCAGTAACAACAAATGAAGCTGTTGGCACATGAACAAGGGGCTCCCTGGCACCCCAAACTTGCATGCTCTAAAGGGTCTGGTCTTTTGTGTGCACAAAGCATACAAAATGTGAAAGAACTTTAAATAGGATCCATGTGCAGAGAAAGAGAGAAAGAAGGATAATAATTCCCCAGTGAAACACTCCCAGTTACCCATCCCCTCATTGGTAATGTTCTCAGGACAGAGTTGCTGAGAGGTGGGGCCACAGCGTCTGAAAGTTGACCACAAGTCTAAGGTACCTTTGGTTGGGGAACCACAGGAAGGGAATAAAAGGGGCCAGGCCAGTTTGAGACAAAAGGATTAACATCTAAACACAAGATAACAGCTGCCTTTGCAGCTTCCCCACAGGTCTTTACAAGCCCCCTAAGCCTAAAGCTGAGACACACCCATGCCCTTCTCCGCTATACATCTCCCCCCATCTCTCTGAGTCAACCTGACTGTTGTGTTCATTTGCTTCCCCTGGCCACTCAGCTCCCCCCCGGCTCCAAGATACATGGTACCTCCCCATTTGATGGACCTGTCTGCTACATATATTCCGAATCAATAAACTCCCTGATACAAACTTTTAATAAACGTCTAATTCTGAAAAAGATTTGGAGAAAAATCATAAATTAATTTGAAATTACTCATTAATTAAAGAATTAATAGAAGTATAATTAATATGATTCATTAATATCATCATAAAATAATTATATGTATGATATGATATATGAAATTATACATTAATTATACATTAAAAATATAAAAATAAAACACCTGTTCACCCAGTTTCAATTTCACCTAGTTTCAATTTCACCCAGGGTTGTCATCTTACATGATACATTGTCAAAACTAATAAACCAAGATAAGGACATTTCTGTTAGCTCCAGGCTCCATTCACATTTCCCTGGGCTTTTGCATTCATGTCCTCTTTCTGCTCCAGGATCCAAAGCAGGACACACATGGTATCTCATCATCATGTCTCATCATCTCCCAGGGTGACGGTATTTCCAACTTTCCTTTTGTATCATGGCATTGGTGCTGCTCAGTAATGCTGGCCCACCATTGCCTATGACACCACTCATGTGGGTTCAGTTGATGTTCTCATGACAAGACAAAGTTGATGAGTTCTAGAAAGACTACCACAGAGGTGAAGTGGTTCCCCATTGCATCACAACAGGGGGGCATATAAATCCACAAATCATCACCAATGGCACTAACCTTAACCTCACGGTTAAGGTAGACTTGATCAGGTTCTCCACAGTAGCAGTGCTGTTTTTCCCTCTTCCTAACTCTTTTCTTTGGGATTAAGTCACTCGGTCAAATCCACCCACACATGTGAAAGGGGAAGCAAGCTCTACCTCCTAGAATAAGAACATCAATTTAATAAAATTCTTGAGAGAGGAAGCGTCCCTCCCGTTTATTGATGTACGCATCTTTATCCATATGCATACATGTGCATTTATTTTTTCACATTGGGTCATAATGCAACCCTATGTTATTTATTTCATGGCTCAAACTGTTCTGGCTCTGACCACTGGGAGGTCTTTCAGGTGGTTCCTGTGTCCTTTCCATACGCTCCCATCCTGTCATTGCTAAACACTTCCTTACTTTTGATTCTGTGGCTGGGAAGCCAGTGGCCACCTTCCTTTCTCAGCACCTGGCTCCGTCTTCTGCAGTCTCTGGCATTTCCTCCCTTTTGCCTTGTGGTTTCCCTACCTCTTCCTCAGGGCCGGGCCAGACTAGCCCTTAGCGGAGGGCTGAAGACAGAAAACACCACTCCTGGGCTGTACCATCACCAAGACAACCAAGAGGCCCAGCAGGAAAACCCAGGGGTCCTGCTCCCAAACCTCTAGGCCTGAAAGTGGGGGCCTACGTCTGTCACATGACTGCCGTTGCCATGGCACCCTAGCACAGCTTCTCCTGGGACCCGGACCCAGGGAGCTCAGTCTACAGGGGAGCATCTGGCTAGCTCTCCTCCAGGCCTCTCAGGGGCCTGATTTGATGAAGTCTCTGCAGTTGAGCTAGAGTGACCTACATTTGGAGTCTTCACTCTTCCCTTTCACAGTGTTTATCTCCTTCCCCAAGGCTTCCCTACCCCTCAGCTCTGAGATGACTGGCAGAGGTGAGATGACATGTGAGATGACACGTTTCCTCAAAGGACTGGCAAAAAAAGAACAAGGAGGGGGTGGGAATCTGTGCAAGGAGCAGATGTGGGGATGGGGATGGGGCAGCTAGCAGGAAGTGCACATGCGGGTTGTGAGTCCATTTGTCACTCCCTATGCCCAGAGTTTAGATCTCTGCCTTCTCTCCAAGTCCACCACCACCCACTTGCCACCCTCACCTCTACACAGACCTTATCCTCCAAGCACACTTGTCCTGCTCCAGATCATTTTACAGATCAACTCTCTCTTGACACATAAATCAGATGCCATCACAAATCTGTTTTAATCCTATGAAGGGTTCTCTGTGTTTATCATGATAAAGACCAACATTTTTAACTCCATTTACCCTTGGCCCCACCTTTCACCACCCTCTCCTCACTGTCCACGTTCAAGCCACCTCAAGTGTACACTTACCTCCCTCATCTGTTCATGGCCATCCCCTTCTTCTTTGTTCCTGCCAGGAGGTCTATTAAATGAATGTAACACTTTATTTCCCTCCACTGCTAAACTGCTTGTCAGGGGCCAGGACAACTGGCTATCAGGAGATAGTGGTGGTGGGAGGGTGTGGAGGCCACTGTGGTGGCCCCCCTCCTTCAGCATAGGGGTCATGGACCCCAAGGAGTCATGGTTTGTAAAGCCATGACTTTACAAACATGGGATGAAGTGGCCACTAAGAGATGCTGACAACCAGGGGTCACTCTTGGCCAGTACTGCACATAAGAGAAGACCGTGACATTTGTTTGGAATTAGTCCAGATAATTCTTCTGGCTTTGTTTCTTCCAGATTACCCTCCTGAGAACTCTCTGGAAACACAGATACTGTGTCCAGCTACACCTTCTTGGAAACAGTGAGAAGTGACCATAGCGGTGGGAATGAAATGGAAACAGGGTGCTTCCACTGGCCCCAGGAACAAAGGAGAAGGAGGTGGCCATAAACAGATGAGGGAGAGAAGTGTACCATTGGGAAGGACACTTGAGGTGGCTTGAATGTGGACAGTGAGAAAAGGGTGGTGGAAGGTAGGGCCAAGGATAAATAGAGTTAAAAATTTTGGTCTTTATCATGATAACAAAGAGAACTCTTCAAAGGGTTAAAACACATTTGTGATGGCATCTGATTTATGTTTCAAGAGAGAGTTGGTCTGTAAAGTGATCTGGAGCAGGACAAGCATGTTTGGAGGATAAGGTGACTCCAGAAACCTTCCAGTACCTTACCTTATGGGTTTGCTGACTAAAGGTTGAACAAGTGTATTTTGCAAGGATGTGCTGGCTGGCTGGGTTCAACACATCTTCTTCGAACTTCCCTGTAAAGTATTCTTGAAATACCAAATAAAGCAAAAATACCCAAACCACTTTGAACTCACGCCAAATCTCAGAGGCAATGATGGCGACGACCGCAGATTCAGGTCCATACACCTTGGCCAGGCCAGGCCAGGCCAGGCCAGTTTTAGAACTTTTAACTTTGTACCTCTGGAGTGTTCACCCAAACCCTCAGATTTAGCCATTTCTAGGGAGTACGGATTGTGCTTAAAACTAGACATCCAATGGGTGGAAAAGTGAGGAAGAGGCAACTCAGGAAAATGTCCTAGGATTGGCATAACAAAGTAAACACTTTGTGAAACAAAACCATTTTCTGCATTTCTACAGCTCGGGCATAAAGGTTACTGTTTCCTATCAGTTGTGTCTTAAATGGGACTCAGGTACAGGGCACAGCATGTATGAGCATCCCTACTGTTTTCACGAGAGCCAGTGCCACGGGGAGCTAAGTGAAAAGCAAACTGAATGAAGCCAGACTAGAGACCAAAGGTCTATGAGAATGAGGTTGTTAAAGGACAAGAAAGAATCTGGACTTGATATCAAGGGAAGATTCAGGTTCCGCTGCCACCTATGGTTATCACAACCCAAGAGGGGTTCAGTACTGAGTTATGCTGGGTATCTTGTTCATGTCAGACCTAGGACTGAAAACGACACAGATAGTCATGCATAGGGCTTTATGCATCCAAAGAGAGAGAAAATACTTGTTAACAGCAAGGGTGATGGTGATGATGAGACCACACGTAATCTCTCTGTGCAGGCTCACTGTGTAGTACAGGCCAAATTGCTCAAAACCCCTCTTGGCCTGGGCAGTTAACTGAGATAATGACTGCAGGCATTTGGTGCTCCAGTACTTTAGACGATGCTCTCAGTGGATAAGGAAATTGGGCTTCTTTCTGGGAGTCTTCTTTTCTTTCTGGGTGCACAATTTGAACTCATGAGAAGCCTTGATTTATGATATTTGCTTACCAGGAGTCATGGACACTCATAATAAAATGAGTGCTGTGTTGTGATTGGATATTTAGGAGACTATATGGGTTCAACAATTAGAATTATTCTAGGGTTGAAAGAAAACACACACACACACATACACAAGGAAGTATCAATGCATTCCAACTCGCTATCATGACTGGTATCATCCTACTGTCCATCAAGGAAGACTGTGCCCAACCTCATCTGGATTACACAGGCATAGAAACTCCAGGATTTTAAAGGTTACCTTCTGTTCTTTTGGGAGCAAGCTGTACCCTAAGAGTCACTCTCCTCTGAGGGCATAACAAACAACATGGAGGGAGGTAGGGACCCCTTTGAGACAGGTGACTAAATGTTTTCTGAAGGCCAAGGTAAGAGGTATGAAATTCGCAATTTGTTTGTCTTTGCTTTCTTTAAATAACCTTTTTTTAAATTTAATTGCACATGTATATGTGTGTATATAAATATACATATATATATATACACATATGTTTTTCACATCATTGTCTATCCCAGGGTTCTCCCACCACCTTATAACCCATGAAACATCTTAATCTCTTGTGCCTTCCCCCTCCCCTGATTTTAGTCTCCTCCCCCTTTCTTGCTCTATGCTTCAGTTCTGTAGCAGTTTTAAATTTTTCTTATCCATTTGTTTGTATGTTTTCTCTATATCCCTCATATAAGTGAGATCACCCCATATTTCTCTTTTTCTTTCTGGCTTATTTCCGCTAACATAATTCCTTCTAGCTCCATCCATATTCCTGCAAATGATATAAGCTTGTCTTTTTTGATTGATGAATAATATTCCATTGTGTAGATATACCACAGTTTTTTCAACCATTCATCAGTTTGGGGCATTTGGATTGTTTCCATAGCCTGGCAATTGTAAATAATGCTGTGATAAACATAAATTACTCTTCTTTTTTTTTTCAATTAGTTCATTTCCATAGATATTTCTTCATTCTTTTTTTTTTTTACTTTTGTTTCTCCAAATCTCTAAGTGAAAATTCCAGTTTATTAATTTTCTTTCTCTCAACTGAGAAAATCATTTTAGAGCTATGATTTTCTATCTACAAAGTTTTGTCCACATATCTTAGACTTGATATGCTGTGTTTTCTTGTTCATAATTTCTCTAAAAAATACAATGTTGAGCTAGGCGTGTGACGTATGCCTGTTGTCCAAGTGCTGGAAGGAAAGAGTATTGGGATCATTTGAGTTCGCGGGTTCAGGGCTACTCCTGGGCAACGTATGGAGACATGGCTCTTGACAAAGTAGCCAGGCGCCCTAGTGGGCACCTGTGATCCCAACTACCTGGGAGACTGAGGCTGGGGATCACTTGAGTCCGCAGTTCCCGGGACAACTTAAGTCTACGGTACCCTGGGCAACATAGTGAAACCTAGTTTCTAAATAAGTAAATAAATATTTTTTAAAAATTAAAAATACAATATTGTAATTTCGATTTCTCTATGACTATAAGTGCCATTTAAAATAACTTTTCTACTTCCATCTCCTCTCTTTTTTTTTTGACTTCCAACTGACTATATTTTCTAATTTTGCTTTGATATATTTATTAGCTACAAAATGGCTAAAGAATGTGGTCTACCCAGATTCTTCTTTGGGGACTTTATTAAAGTTTCTTACATGCAGTCAATTTTTATGACTACTTATAGCTGATAAGCATTTCACAGGCCACAGAAATGCTGGTGAATTTGTTGGTGAAACAAAATAAAACTATTTTCCTGTTACAAAAAAAAGTGCCTTATTTTGAGTATTTATTGATCCTAATGGCCATGGAAAAATAATAGATCCACCAAACACACATACATACACAGAGAGAGAGAGAGAGAGAGAGAGAGAGAGAGAGAGAGAGAGAGAGAGAGCAAGCACATACACATGATACTAGTCACTTGTAGGTAAATTCAGCTGTTTCGGTTTTTCAGGCCTTCCCAGTCAATTCGGGTTCTTCCATCCCTCCCAGGTGGTAGCATCTAAGGCACAGAATACATTTGTAGCATTAAAGGAGGGTCATCTGAAGACTTTGGTCATGCCTGTGTCTTCGACTTGCTGAGAAGTACATCGCCTTCCCCTCCCCAGGTTCTCACCTACCAGACTGCGCAGGCTGTGGCCTCCTTTCCACGCTTCCCAGTTTGGGTTCATGCACCACTGGCCCAGCCCTCAAAACCACTTGCACTCTCCCAGCCCTCTCTGCTCACCTCTGTGAACCCTTGGCTGATGTAGCTCATGGACAAGAGAACTGACTGCTGAGCTTTGCTGCCAGCTGTTCTCCCCAGAGAATCTCCATGTTGGGGGTTTCGCATGGTTAACTGGAGGTGGGTAGGGCAAGACTAGCTATACCCCTTCCAGGGAAGTTTCAGTCCTGGAGGGCAAAGAGCAAAGGCCCCTCCCAAAAGACCCACCCAAGGCCTGGTTCTCTGTCAGCATCTCCAGTCCGAGCCTCCTCCTCTGAAACCACCCTGTCTCCTGAGTGTTGGCGCCACCTGGTGGTGGAGTGGCGGGTCGGGCGACTGCCTTGTTTGGTGTCACGGTGCTGTGTTCCGCGGGGGCTCCCTAGAAAACTCCCATTCTTTCCAGATTCTGCCCTGTAAATTGGAGTCTGCTTTGTTTGGGCGATCTGGATACAGTGGGTGGTGAAGACACCACCTTCCACTTCGTGGTTTTCAAAAATAAAGTGGATTGGTTTCCATAGGTCTTCCTGTCACCCCCCCTAGCACCAACGAAAGATGGTTTTAATTCCCATCTCCATCCAGGCAACCCACATTATCCTACTGCAGAATTCACCCTGAGGTTTGAGAGTGTTGCTGTCGACTTTCCTCCTCTTTTTTGCAATAGTTTAATATTAAATAAAAGGAAAACACTGTGTTTGCTTCGGCAGCACATATACTAAAATTGGGATGATTAGCATGGCCCCTGCACAAGGATGACACGCAAATTAGTGAAGCATTCCATATTTTTATTTATAATTGCAAGGACATGAAAACAACCCAAATGCTCCAAGACAGATGAAAAAGATGTGGTATATATATATATATATATATATATATATACATATATATAATGGAATATTATGCATCAATTAAAAATGACAAATTTGATGATTTTTTTTGTAACATGGATGTACCTAGAAGAAATTATATTGACAGAAACAAGTCAGAAGGGAAAAGACAGAAACCAAATGCTTTCACTAATATATGAACAACCAAACAAAAGTACACAACTTGGCAGGGGGGACCAGCTGGAGTGGCCAGGGAGGGGAGGTGGTGGGTGACCCCAGGGGGTCACAAAGATGTGAAATATATTTTTTTAAAAAGGAGAACACTGAAGAACTGCACCATATGGCTACATGGATTGTGCTAAGCGTTACTGTAAACAATTGTCTCCTTTATTTTGAAATGTATATATTCATTTACTAAAGAAACATGGAAAAGGTAAACAGTTGGACAGTAAATTTGAATAAAATTCTATTAAGATTTTTTGGGAAGCAATTCTTTATATGCCAGAAAGGTGTCACACAAAATAGAAATCTATAGAGTTTTGAGTGTCTTGCCAGATTTCTTGGAGAAATACAGGGGGACAAAAGATTTGCCAACAAATGAGAAGTAGTGAGCCTAATAACTATTACTTTTTAATTTTACTGTTTTTAGCAGCCCCCCTGTTCCTTTCTCTTCACCCCCTACCTGCCCCTTAACCTCAGAGTCCTCAGGATGATTATTAATGTCCACTAGTTTTTGCAAATGTTCAATGTTAGCTAATTGCTACATAAATGACCAGTATTTTTTATTGTTCTGACTTCGCTGCACATCATTTTTCCAAATTCCCTTGATTTCGTTGAGAACGACTGCATACCATCCTTTCTTTTTTGTCTTTATTAAATTATTTCATTGTTTTATTAATTGTTTTCAAATTGATTGTACATATATATAAATAATACCATCCTTTCTTATAGCTATAAAATACTCCCATGGGGGGTGTGTGTGTGTGTGTGTGTGTGTGTGTGTGTGTGTGTGTGCGACATCTTCTTGTTCTAGTTGTCCATTTAGGCTGCTTCCATGTCTTAGTAAATAATGCTGCTATGAACATTGTGGAACGAGGGAGTTTTTCTGGATGGTTTCATAATCTGTGGACACATGCCCAGGAGTTGGACTGCCAGGTCATACAGCCCATACAGTCCAGACATCTCCATTTTTAGTTTTCTAAGGTCAACCCAGGATGTCTACAATATGGTTGTACCAGTTCACATTCCCAAGCACAGTGTCATGGGTTTTCTTTTTTCTACATCTTCTCCAACACTTGTTCTTGGGGGCTTTTAAAAATGTGCCATTTTCATGGGTGTTTTAATCTGCCTCTTTCTTATTAAAATAACCATGAACATTTTTCAAATGTTCTTGACCCCTGGATATCCTCTTTGGTTAATTGTTATATATGCTGCCCATTTATTAGTGTTGCTGTTGTTGTTGTTGTTGTTGAATTGTATGAACCTTTTTAATATCTACCTTCAGCCGGGCACGGTGGTGCATGCCTGTAAGCTTCAGCCTATGAAACGGTTAGGGTTTGCGGTTCGAGTCCCGCTCAGGGCAACAGTGAGACCTAGTTTCAAAAAATAGCTGGGTGTGGTGGCGCACAACTGTAATCCCAGCTACTTGGGAAGCTGAGGCTGGGGAGTGCTTGAGTCTGTGGTACCCTGGACAACATGAGCCTGCAGTTCCATGGGCAAAAATAGTGAGACCTAGTCTCAAAAAAAATAAAAAGAATGTCTACCTTAAATACTAATTCTTATCTGTTATATCTTGTGTGAATATTTTCTCCATGTTGCTGTTGCTATTTTCTCATTGTCCCTCTTTGTGAACATCTGAACCTCCTTGCCAGACAAGGGTGCCATTCAGGATGCTAAGTATTACAGTTCATCAGGGTAGGAACCAAAGCAGCAGCAGAGAAGAGGGGGACTCAAACCTCAACCAGTCTACCCAGAAGCCTCAAACCTCAAACCAGACCCAGAAGCCAAGAGAAGCAACTGGGAGTGTGGGGGGAAAACATGAGGTCAAAGACCATGACAAGAGCCCAGGCCATCAGAGTCCAAGCAACCAGAACACCAGATAGAAGTGTTCCCTGAGTCCCACTGGCTAGCATTTTCATGGAGAATTGTGTGAGAGAACACAAGTACATTACATTTTTTGCTTAAATATTATCTTGCCTAGTACGGTTTACTGGTCTGCTTTAAACCCGTATTTAAAGAACATAACTTTTTATGGAAAATATGCCTTAGTTTATATTATATATACTTCTTTTCTTTTGAGACTAGGTCTTGCCTGGAGTAGTTCCAAACCCATGGACTCAGATGATCCCTAGCCTCAGCCCCCCAGGTAACTGGGATTAAAGGTGCGCACCACCACGTCCAGCTATTTTTTTTTTGAGACTAGGTCTCGCTATGTTGCCTGGGGTAGTCTCAAACCCGTGGACTCCAGCAATCCCTGCGCTGAGATTGCAGGCATGCGCCACTGCGCACAGCCATATGTTACGTATTTTATAGATATATTTTACATGATATATTTTATCTCTATGCACATATTTATTATTGAGATTACTGTGTTTATGTTTATAGGCTACCACAACAAATTACCACAAACTGGGCAGTTTAAAACAACAGAAAGGTATTCTCTCATAGTCAGAGGTGGTGAAAGTGTAAGATCAAGGTGCTAGCAGGGGTGCACTCCTGCCAAAGGCTCTAGGAGAGAATGACTGTTCTTCCTGCCAGTTCCAGGTGGCCCAGGTATGCCTCAGCTTGTGGTTACATCACACTAATCTTTGCCTTCTCTGTGTCTATGCATCTCTTATAAGGACACTGGTTTTGGGATTAGAGTCTATGAGAATAAACTAGGATGAATTCAACCGGAGATCATTAACATAATTACATTTATGAAGACCCTTTTCCCAAAAGAAGTCATTCCCAAGTTTGGACATGACTATATCTATTTGGTGCCCATGTTATGACTTGCAGGATGCTCAACAAGGTGCCAGGACTCCAACTGAAGTTCAAAGCAGCAGGTTTATTGCCAAGAAGCTGGTGCACCAGGGTTCTCAAACCAAGATGGCAAGAGAGACCCCAAGTAGTTTTTGTTACAACCTTTTATAGGGCAAAAGTACCACCACTCCCCATTGTAAAGCAAGCAAGCAGGTGTAGGATGCATTTCCATAACTTCGGTTTCCAATAATGCTGACATCCATCATCTATCAAGAGAATAATACTGGACCATCGTCCATCAGGAAGACAAGACAGTTGTCAGGAACAACCAGGAATAAGGGCAGGCAGAAATAGAATGTGGGGTCAGTTAGCCATGGTGGGTACTTTCCCCCAAGGGCAGGGAGAGAACATTGGTTTCAAAATGGAGGTTTCAAATAAAATGGATTCACTTTGGTTAGCCTGTTCCTAACAACTCATAGTTGAACACACTGCAGCATCTACATTACTTGTGTCTGTGAGATTTGCACTGGAGGGGGCGATGTTGAATATACACATAAACAAAACATTTAAACTAAATTTAATCTTAGACACAATACAGAATTTATTTTCCATAGATTTTTTCAGTTTTTCTTTGTCTTTTTTTTTTCACTTCATTGTCTACCCCAAGGTTCTCCCACCACCTTATCACCCATATACCATCTTAATCTCTTATGCTCCTCTATCCCCTGATTTTATCCTTCTCCCCCTCTCCTGCTCTATATTCTGTTCTGTTAACAGTTTTAAATTTTTTCTTGTCCATTTGTTTGTTTGTTTGTTTTCCCTCTATCCTTCATATAAGTGAGATCATCCAGTAGTTCTCTTTTTCTTTGAGTTATTTCTGCTAACAGTATTCCTTCTAGCTCCATCCATGTTGCCACAAATGACATGCTTGTCTTCTTTGATTGATGAATCATATTCCATTGTGTACATAGACCACAGCTTGCTGACCTATTTGCCTATTTGGGGACATTTAGGTTTTTTTCCATATCCTGGTTATTGTAAATAATGCTGCAATACACATGCAAGTAGGTTGTCCTTTTGAATTAGTGTTTTGATGCCTTTGGGTGGATCCTCAGAAGTGGGATTGTTGAATGGAATGGTAGCTCCATTTTCAGTAGCTTGAGGGTCCTCCATACAACTTTCCATAGTGGCTGGACCAGTTTGCATCCGCACAAGCAGTGTGAAAATGTTCCTTTTTCTCTAACTCTATGCCAGCATTTGTGTTCTTTCAGTCTTTAAAGACTAACCCAAAACATGATACTAATAACTCTAACACCTTAAGACTTCCTTAAGTATGCTATACTTTACTTAACCACTGACTAAAAATTGAGCACACAAACTAGAAATAAATGTTATAGTGAACAACGTGGCAAAAAATCTAGCTTTTAAAGGTGTGTGATAACAATTGATTGTTTCTGTTATCCCACATTCACTTCCCTTCTTCTAACACTAACCCAACTTTTTTTGGGAAACTAAACTTTACCTAGTTGATACTGTTTGGTGAAACCATCAGAAAAAAGGCACTAAACTTCTCTAGATTAAGAAATAGACATGAAACCTGACCTAGGCTAATTTTGTGCTCTCTCCATGGCAACTAAATCTAAAGAGAAGTGATAAGATTGAAAACAGCTGTAGCTGGTTCAGCAAGTAGCTGATTCACTGCTTATTATTATCTGGGTAAAGACTTTCATACTGCCTGCTTGCTGTTACCTGGTTCCTGCCTTTTTTGGATCTGGTTTTTCTACTTAGCTTGTAAGCTAGCCAGAATGTACTTTTTCCATTTGATTCTGAGTTGATTTTTTTAATTTTGACCAAAAGACCTAATCACCGACTGCTACATCAGCATTAGGTTAAACCCAGGCCAGAGGTGAATATCACCATCACAGAATGAACCACTGGGCTGAAAGGAATAAATGTAAAGTTTTATGCAAGCAATATATTATTTGAATCCTATTATCACAAATTAGGTGTCAGGTTTTAATAACCTGACATCCCAATAGAGAAATAATCAACACTTTTCATTTGCTCCTGTGGTCTCATACAGCACATTTGTAATACAATATAGATGCTCCCTTTCTAATGGAGATTAGTAAAAAAGCCAAATCTCTTGCTTGCCTTGACACTTAGATCTGCTGGTGGCAATACTGCACCCCATTATTGAGGTGATTTCTCTATGTAGTACCAACAAAGATAAGGACATCTTTTCAACTACTTGGTGAGAGATGGCAATAGAGCATTTTCACTACAGCAGTTTTATAAACTTAACTTTTGTGCTGGCTTCAAGAAAAGGCTTTCTAATGTTTTCCAATCAGATTTGAAATCTTGTCCTCATGTATAATGTTGTTTATAGCATTTGCTGTGCACTTGCTCTTCACAGATCAGTTGACCAAACATTTGTCTTCATTTAAACCTTGAATCGAGTTAGGACTCAGTGGAACAATAGGATCAAAATTCTGAACTTATATCTTTATCTTGGGTTTTACTGCATATATGCCCACTTCAAAGTCCTCAGTAGAGTCGGCAGACAGGAGGGGCTTTAACAACAGTTTCCAGACGATGAGAGAAATATTCATGAGGAATATCCCCTTGTCACAAGTGAGTTGATAACTACTTCAGTGCATTACTGCCACGGAAGTCCTTGCTAGAAAATCCCACTATGCTGTTTTTGTCAACCACAAAGTAAAATCACCTCACAGTCTTTCTTTAAGTCACATAGTCTTCCATAACAATTACTATTTTACCTTCTTTGAATGTCTTGTATAGGTCCTTTGCAAAGCAATTTCAAAGTATTCTGTATATCACATCTAGTTGGCTCTGGCGAAGCCAAATAAGCTAAATAATAAGGGAAAGGTCTAATTTCTGTTTATTACCAGTAATATATTTTAAAGAATGGCCTCTCCATATTCGTGCATCTACATACAGGAGACAAAAATGCACATTCAATAATATCATTAACCTTTTTATACATTGCAGATTTTCATTCTAAAAACTGTTTTTAGTAACACATTTTATAGAAGGAATTTTGTATCTTCATCAAATGTCAAAAATCCTTCATCTTCTACCACTAAAAATAGTTGGCTGTCTAGAGCAATATTTTTGTCAGGCTTTCTGTTTAAATCTTTGCAAGACTCAAAAGTAGAAGGAACCATCTTCTTGAAATATTTTTCAAAGTGTTGTTTTGAAATTTAATTAGTAAGAACAGAATGATTCGTGGGTACCTCATTTTCCTCTAAATGTACTTCTTTTACTTGTAATCTATATCTATAATCTACATCTTTTGCATCAAAGTTGTTTCAGCAAGGCATATGCCACATGATTTTAGAGTTATCTTCCCTTTAAATTTTTGAGGTGATAATGTTGGTATTCTCCTTGTGAGCACACATGGGGGAGAGAGAAAATGAACATCTTATTTGGTTTCTGCATTTCGAATCATAGAAAGGTCTTCTTTACAATGCCACCAAAAAAAAAAACAAAAACAAACAAACAAACAAAAAAAAACAAAAAAAAAACGTGTCCCTATTTTCTTCTACTGCATTTATGGGGCTTTCCTATATACAACTTTTCTCTATTTGGAGGTTATCCTGATCTATAATGTGAAGTATAGATTCAAGTAGAAGGTAAATATCCAGTTGTCCAACATTTATTAACCTTGGAATGTCTTCTATATTCTTTACATTTTGCATTTTTTCTAATCTTTCTATTTGTTTCTTTGTGCCTATTTGTGCACCAAATCCCTATCATTTCAGGATAGAACTAGGTTCCTTCTACACCTTATGTTTTGAAAATCTTTTTTTTTTTGATTCATTATTTATTTAAATAAATAAATACCCTTTCTTTGGAAATAATTTCAAATCTATAAATAATTATAAAATTAAAAACAGCAAAGAATAGATACTTCTAGACATATTTAGACATATTTTAGACAAAATTATCTATTATTAACATTTTTCTACATTACTTTATCTTCTCTTTTCCCTTACACATAACTTTTTTGTTTAACCATTTCAGGACAAATTATATGCTTCATGGCCTTTTGCCTCTAAATTCCCATAGTGTGCATTTCTTAAGAATTGGGATATTCAGCCAGGCACGGTGGCTCGTGCCTGTAAGCTTTAGCCTATGAAGCTGCCAGAGCTAGGGTTCATGGTTCGAGTCCTACTCAGGGCAAAAACAGCGAGACTTACTCCCAAAAAATAGCTGGGTGTGGTGGCACATGCCTGTAATCCCAGCTACCTGGGAAGCTGAGGCTTGGGATTGCTTGAGTCCGTGGTACCCTGGGCAACGTGAGCCTGTGGTTCTATGAGCAAAAATAGCGAGACCTAGTCTCAAAAAAAAAAAAAAAAGAATTGAGATATTCTTTCATGTGACCATACTGAGAAAATATCAACTTCAGCACCCCAAAACTTTACAAAGAGGAAAACTCTTACTTCACAATCCTAAGTTTATCATTTCACACTTATATGATACTTTTATCCTTTCTACTATTCATATTTCAGCTTTGCCATTTGACACAATAATGCTCTCTCCCAGCCCTCCTACTCAAGAGAATCCAGTTATGTACAAGGTATAACATTTAGTTTCTAATTAGTCTTGTTTCATTCACCATCACCACCACCACCACTCAAATAAAAATTCTTGGTATTTTATTGAAATTTTATTTTATTAACTTTGGGAAAATCAAAGTCTTTTAATACCACATCTCCCTATTTGAGATCATCTTATACTTTTCTATCCTATTCTGCTTTTGTATTCTTTGGGAAGGTTTTGGTTCTTCTTAAACAGGCTTTATACATGTATTCTAATTTCTACCTGAGCATTCTCTCACTTTGTATTTATTATATATGGTCTTCTACTGGTTGCCACTTAACTATGAAATCTAT
The DNA here is from genome assembly GCA_004024945.1 of Uropsilus gracilis. NCBI lineage: Eukaryota > Metazoa > Chordata > Mammalia > Eulipotyphla > Talpidae > Uropsilus > Uropsilus gracilis. Next base: position 44,162 of record PVHY01009988.1, read on the forward strand.
TGATGTCAGAATATTTATCTTACATTACTGATCTAACAGAATTTTCTTATTTCTACTTTTCAGTTATAATCTGTTATCTTGCTTGTATCATTGCTTATATCTTAAATAATGATCTGTTTTATAAATTTTCTTAATGTTGTATTAACCAGCCTCTTCCTCCTATTTATTTGAAGTCTTTTAACAATTATTTGTCATCAGTTACCTTAGAATTACTCTTACAATAATATGCTAAAGTGTACAAAATACCAACATACAAGTCACCCAATGAATGATATTTCTACTTCAAGTTAAATCTTGCATAATTCTATTTGAAATAAATAAGCAGATTTTAATAATTTTTTTGGATTTTTTTTTTTAGAAATTTGTTCTCGCTATGTTGCCCAGGGTAGTCCTGAACCCACAGACTCAAGTGATATCTAGCTTCAGCCTCCCAGGTAGTTGGGATTACAGGAGCGTGCCACCGTGCCCGACTAGATGTCAATAATTCTAAACATGTCTCATTTGTGTGATTGATACATTAGGCTGACTAATGGTAACCTATAGTTTTCAGGGAGGCTGATACTAGTGTCTTCCACCCTGGAGAATGGGACCCCTACAGAAAGTGTTGGATATAGAGACAGTGACAGACAGTGGGAGGAGGATAATCAAGTAGATCCATTATAAGCAAGACTGTTACACATAAGGAGACCTCGGGTGATCCTGGGAGCGATGAACATCACTAGGAATTTCACTATAGCTCTGAGATGAACATTCAACAATAGTGAAAGAGACAGTGAAGAGGTCTCAGATAATCTGCAATTTGTCCCCAGCATTGTTCAATATCTTGCCTCCATCTTCTCTTGGACCTATGTCAACTAGTCTTCTATATGCATCATCCTAATGAAACTTCCCATATGAAGGTCACCGATGACTTCCAAGTCATCCATGTCATTAATGAAGAATTTGTCATCAATTCTCTACTTCACCCATCAGGAACTGTTGACATGCTGGTCACATATTGCTCCTTAAATCTACTTCCTCCGCAAATCCTTCCTCTTCAAAATGCTTTCTCAAATCATGTTAGTGAGAATAAGTCAGAAGGAAAAAGAGAAATACAGGATGGTCTCACTTATATGAGAGAAAATAAGGAAAGAAAATAAACAGACAAAAGAAATGTAAAACTGTCAACAGAACTGAGGCATAGAGCAAAAGAGGAGGAGGAGGGTAAAATCAAGGGAAGGATGGGCACAAAAGATTAAGATGGTTCATGGGTGATAAGGTGGTTGGAGAATCTCGGGATAGACAATAATGTAAAAATATATATATATACATACACATATATACATACTTATGTGCAATCAATTAGAAAAGTAAAATTAAAAAAACAAAGTAGGACATGGTAGTGTGTGCCTGTAGTCCAAACACTGGGAGGCAAGAGGCCAGGGATCGTTTGAGTTCCCAGGTTTGAGACTATCCCAGAAAACATAGTGAGAACTGGTCTCAAAAAAGCAGCTGGGTGTAGTGGCAGGCACCTGTAAACCCAGCTACCCTAGAGGCTGAAGTTGGGGATCACTTGAGTCCATGGGAACAGGAATACCCCGGGCCACATAGAGAAACTTAGTTGCAAAAACAAAAGGAAAATACACCCTAGAATAAGAATATCAGGACAAAAAAAATGCCTCCTCAAATGATCACATCTGACCACTTTCTCTGCTTTCACCTTGATCCAAATAATCTCTCATCTGTACATCAGGAATCACATCTTAAATGGTCTTCCTGTTCTTTCCAGAATCTGTAGTTTATTCAAAAATTGAAGTAAGAATGACCCTAAGTCTAAAAAGTTCCCTGGTGCTCAGATCCCTCCAGTGTTTTCCACACACACTAACTAAAAACCAAAGTCCTACAGTGGTCTAGAAGGCCCTACACAAACCTGGCCTCCGTGATTTCTCTGATCTCTCCAAATTCTCTCTGCCAACACTACTAAAACTACTGTGCTGTCTTTCAGACAAACCAGGCACAATAATCACACTTCAGAGCTTTTGGTCTTGCTGTTTCTCTGCCTGAAATATTCTTGCTCTAGATATCTGCATGGTCATACTCTCACCTCCTACAAGTCTCTTCTCAAATATTGTGCTTTCAGTGTGCTATTCTCTGGACACTCTATGTTGCATTGTTGATCCCCTTCTTCTGGCATTTCTGTATTTTTTGCACTTGTTTTATTGTTCTTTGAAGTGTAGCACCATTCAGCATTAGAGTATTTACTTTTTTGGTTTGTTTCTCCCTACAAAAAGTTAAACTTCAGTGAGATGGGGATTTTTACCTATCTCTAAACTGGTTTATCCCCAGCACCTGTATGGACGTGGTTTTGAAGCCCAGGGGTTACAGGCCCTCAAAAATTATTGTTGCATGAATGTATATAAATAAATGAAAACATGGATTTAAAAATACACACACGGCAATTTTCTTTTTTGTTCTTTCTTTCTTTCTCCCTTTCTTTCTTTTTTTTTTTTTAAAGAGACTAGGTCTCACTATGTTGCCCAGGGTAGACCTGAAGCCACAGACTCAACGATCCCTGGCCTCAGCCTCCCAGTGCTGGGATTACAGGTGCGTGCCACCGCGCCCAGCGCAATTTTCATCAAATGACAAAGAACTGGGAAACCCTGGGTCAAGGGAAGTGGTAAAGAAATGATAAATTCTGAAAAGCGATAAAGGGAAGGGAAGAGGGTAGAGGGACAAGGAGATGCTTTTTAAAGCCGTTAAGAGGGGCCGGAGCTGTCCAGCAAAGATCTCCTGAAGTTGGAGTGTTGCCCCAGGGAAGGAAAGTCCCATTTCCATTCCCCCAGTCCAAAAAGTACTTTATTACTGTCCTTCCTATGAAACACACCACGTGATCAACTCTGGCTAATGGACTGTGTGCGGGAACTGCTTACCCTCTTCTTCCTGGAGGCTGAACTACAAATGGAGCGATGGAGAGACACATTGGACCATGCAGATGAGGTCAATCTCCCTCTGAGGGCACAGTACCAAGACAGAGTCTCATGGATGAGAGCCACCTCCCTTCCTGGGAGAGGACACCTGTTTCTGAAAGAGATAATTACATTTCCAGCTGGTTGGAGCCACTATGTTTTTTTTTAAGAGACTAGGTCTTGCTATGTTGTCTTGAACCCACAGATTTAAGTGATCCCCAGCCTCAGCCTCCCATGTAACTGGGATTACAGGCATGCACCACCACATCCAGCTCAGGAGCCACTATCTTTTAAAACACTTGGTACACGGTTTAATCGCTCTTCATGTTACTTAACCTTGTCTTGGGAATTCTTATGAGTGTTTATGCAAATATGGTTAGGTCACATCACATCTTTAAATGTTGGTTATTTTATCAGCTTGTTTATTCAACACATGTTTGTTTAATATAACATTCAACATTATATTTACACAAATATTGGTTGCCCAAAATTAATGTTTTATTTTTCACTTTGATAGAAAAATGAAAGTTCACATATCTAAAACATTACTTCAAAGGTAGAGGTTGGTAGACTAGAAATAGCATGTATAACTTCCATATCTACATGAAACAAAGAAAGCTTCAATAGAGAAAAAAAGAAATAAAAAGAAACCAGAAAGAAGCCTAGACAAGGAAATTCTAATAGAGAAATAGCAAAGAGCACAAGTAAGCAGTTCACAGAAGAAATAAAAATATACAGTGTTACTAAAACCTAAAGAATGTGAGAACACTAATATAGTGAAACAGGCATGCTTAGATGCTACTAGTTGAAGGATAGAATTCTTCTAACATTTTTAGCAGTCTTTTTGGCCATATCTATTAAAATGCACACTATCAGTCTTTTTATCAGGTTCCAGGATCAAATATTTTTCTTATTGTAAAAATTTAAAACATACACAAAAGAGAGAATAATAGAAAATACCCATAATTCAGATTCAATAATCCAGTAATTATCAAGTTATCAAAATTTTGCATATAAACAAATGTGACTATATCAAACTAAAGAGCTTCCACATGGAGAAAGCACCATTAAAGCAAAAAGACAGACTATTTGACAGGAAAAGATATTACAAAGTATATATCAAATGTGGAGTTAATGTCCAAAATATATAAACAACTCATGCAATTCAACAACACACACAACCTGATTAATGGGAACAGGATCTAAATAAGCATTTTACCAAAGAAGACACAGAGATGGCCGACAGACACAGGAAGAGATGTTCTTTATCGATGATCACCAGGGAAACAACACTCAAAACCACAATGAACTATGACTTCATACCCATGGGAATGCCTGTTATCAAAAATGACCAAAAATAACAAGTGTGTGAGGAGATGGAGAAAATGGAAACCTTGTGTTTTGTTTGTGGGCATCCACTATGGAAAACATTATGAAGTTTCCTTTAAAAATTAAAAATAGCCAAGCATAGTGGCGCGTACCTTTAATCCCAGCCTCAGGAGGCCAAGGCTAGGGATCGCTTGAGTCTGTGGGTTTGAGACTATCCTGGGCAACATAGCAAGACCTAGTCTCAAAAAAAAAAAAAAAATAGCCAGGCACAGTGGCAGGTGCCTGTAATCTTAGCTACCTGGGAGGCTGAGGCCGGGATCGCTTGAGTCCACGGGATCAGACCTACTTGGGGCAACATAGTGAGAACTACTCTCAAAAAAAAAAGTAAATACTATACAAAGAAATAAAAATTTAAAATACAATTTAAAATGCAAATAAAATAAAATTTAAAAAATATAAAATTATAAAATTATAAAAAATTATAAATTATAAAAAATATAAAATTTTTTAAAATAAAATTTAAAATACGATTACCGATGGTACCCTTTGTACATTTATCTAAAGAATATGGGACTATTAACTTGAAAAGATATATGAACCTAATGCTCACTGAAGTACTATTTGCAAAGGCCAACCTATGGAATCAATCTAAGGGCCTGTTGATGGATGGATAGAAAAAGATGTAGTAATAAATACACATTGGAATACCAGTCAGCTATCAAAAAGATGTGATTGTGCTATTTACCACACAGATGGGCTTGGGAAGGATTCTGCTAAGAAAAATAAGTCAAAAGGTGAAATACATATACTCCATGTTTTCCCTCGCATTATGGAAGATACAGAAACAAAACAAACCAACAAACTAAACAAAAACAAACTGCTAGACTTTCAGACATAGAAGGTGGTTATCGGAGGGGAAAAGGGAAGAACAGATAAAGGGGTAGATTGGATGGTGGACAGAACTTAAACATGTGGTAGTGTGCATGGTGTGGCTGATACAGTGAACTTGTATACCTGAAACTTACTGTAACACTATAAACCAAATTACACCCCAACAAAGGAAAAGCTTTATCTTTTGGAGACTAGATCTCGCTGTGTTGCCCAGGATACTGAGGACTCAAGCGATCTGCAGCCTCAGTCTCCCAGGTAGCTGGGATTATAGGTGTCCACCACAGCACCCAGTTGCTTTTTTGAGACCAGGTTGCATTATGCTGCCTGGGGTAGTCTCAAACCGAAGAACTCAAGTGAGTTCCCAAGCCTCTTGCCTCCCAGTGTGTGGACAACAGGTGTGCGCCACCATGCCTGGCTAGAAAAAGCTTTTCAAAAGATTTTGCTATTCTTGCTTTACCAATCTCTGTTTTCTTCCTCTCCCTCCCACTTGCCTCCTCTCTTCCTCTTTCCCTCCTCCTGCCCCTCCTCTTTTTGTTACATAAGTATTCTAAAGCAAATTCCAGACTTCCTATCACTTTACTCTCTGTGGAAAGTATATAACCATTATTATCATATAACCATTATTATGCCTAAAAAGAGGACCTTTACCTGATCATGCTGGACTCCTAATAGCAGATTTTCAGCCTCCAGAACTCTAAGAAATTTCTGGAACTTATAAGCTAGCCAGTGTGTGGCTATAAAAACACTATATTTTATTATAGCCATCCAAACAAAGTAAGATAATATCCTTGCCAAGACTTGTTATTAGTTGCTTTTTTGAATCACCAAACCAATTCTTAAGTTAACTGCAGTTTGACCCTCTCAGAAATGGTATCTTAAACCAGTCAATCAAGTTTCTTACCAGTTTGTTACCAATTAACTGGTCTTAATCAATACCTAGCAGGTCATTTGCCTGCCTAAGAGACCCCTGCTACATCCTGAAGGAAAGTAACCACTTTTTGTTGGCTGGTATAACTTCCTAGTTCCTGTTAGGGTACAATTTAATAAGGTCATAAACTAAACCACCACTCCAAGTCTGTGTGCACCTGTAATTCAAGCACTGGGAGGCAAGAGGCCAGGGATCTCTTGAGTTCACGGGTTTGAGACTACCCCAGGCAACACAGTAAGACTTGGTCTTGTAAAAGCAGCCAGGCACAGTGGCAGGCACCTGTAAACCCAGCTCCCTGGGAAGCTGAGGCTGGGGATCGGTTGAGCCTGCAGGATCAGGACTACTCCAAGCAACATAGGGAGACCTATACTTTAAAAAATTAATTAATTAATTAATTTAATTAAATTAAATAAGCCCCCACTCCTTGCCCAGCAGGCAGGTTTCGGAAGCTTGAATAGATAAGGCAGCCTTTGGAACAAGATCATAAGACCGACCACTACGACCAGAAAAACCGCCCATCTCCAGGAGTGCAGAAGCAGAGGCCAGGACAGGTTTCTGTGTCAAAGGCCAGCACCCAGACCAGACATCCCAGTAAATAACTGGTGCAAACCGGAGCCCCCAGTTAGAAAGTCCTCAGAAAGAGAAGAGAGAGCCTCAAATCCTCCTTAGTCAGCAGCCCTCATCCCTCTAGCCCCCTGCTTCTCTTAACAGTGTGTTTCAATGAACCCACCTTTCTGTTGGCTGTCCTGTCTCTGGTGAATTCTTTCACCCCCACACCTCCAGCCTCATTCTGCTATTTCTTCCCACTATGCTATGACCTGTCAAATGCTTTCATTTTGTTCATTTTTCTGGTTAGATTGGATGTTGTCAGACTCATGAATCACTGAATAAAGTCAGTAAGATTTTTACATTGTACTCAGTTGGATTTGGTTTTTGAATGATTGTGAATAGATTAAGTGGAAGGCAGGTAGCTTCAAACCGTCTCCACAGACACAGCATCATACCTGTGTGAGGACAAAAACCGCCTCCTCCCTCGCCTCCTGCCTCTCTACCGCCCAGCTTAGCATGGGCCTGTTTTTATCGATTGTGCTCTGACTTAGCATCCTGACCATCAGCTTTGCAGCTGGCAAGAGAACTGATTCCCCCACCAGCGAGTGGTGAAGGTAGGCAAACTGGAGGGCATAGTCTTCTTTCTGAGGGAAGTTGTTGCTGACCTCAGTCAGAAGCCTAGTCTGCCAGCCTTTCCCTGAATTAAAGGCAACTGGAAATTCTGATAGCATCTGAGCTCTCTCACTTTGAAATATCACCTCAGATTTTTAAAAAGTTTTATTATTTATTTTACATCATTATCTGCCCTGGGGATTCTCCCCTCACCATACCACCTGTGAACCATCATCTTAATCTTTTGTGCCCCTTCCACCACCACCATCACTCCCTTTATTCCCCCCTTCCCCACTCATGCTCTGCACTTCAATTCAATTTTAAATGTTTCTTGTCTGTTTGTTTGTTTTCCCTATAGCCCTCATATAAGTGAGACCATCTCATATTTCTCTTTTTCTTTCTGGCTTATTTCTGCTAGCATGAGTCCTTCTAGCTCCATCCATGTTGCCATGAATGATATAATTTTGCCTTTTTTTTTTTTTTTGAGACTAGGTCTCACTATTTTTGCCCGTGGAACCGCAGGCTTTTGTTGCCCAGTGTACCACAGACTCAAGCAACCCCCAGCCTCAGCTTCCCAGGTAGCTGGGATTACAGGCACGTGCTACCACGCCCAGCTATATTTTTGGAACTAGGTCTCGCTACAGGCCCCAGGCAGGACTCGAACCGCGATCCCTAGCCCCAGTTACTTCACAGGCTGAAGCTTAAAGGCACGAGCCCCCGTGACCGACTATAATTTTGCCTTTTTTGATTGATGAATTATATTCCATTGTGTACATATACCACAGTTTTCATTCACCTATTTGGGGAATTTGGGTTGTTTCCATATCCTGGCTATTGTAAATAGCGTTACAATAAACATCCAGGTACAGGTGTCTTTTTGAATTAGAGTTTTTGTAACCTTTGAGTAGATTCCTAGCAGCAGATCTAATGTGTGTTCAATTTTCAGTAGTTTGAGGGTCCTCCACACAACTTTCCATAGAGGCTGGACTAGTTTGCATTCCCACCAGCAGTCACCTCAGATTTTAAAAGGGGGGGAGGGACCATCCTATTTGGGCCAAAGAAAATTGCACTGTTGACTTTTTCTGGGCCCTACTTAAACTCTGCCACTGTCACAGGGAGAACTGGTAAAAATAAAGATCACGTGTAGGTATTGCAGAAGCAATACGAAGAGCAAACCATGCCTTTGGTCTTATTGTAATAAACTAAAAGTAGCTGCAATCAATTCTATGACTATGACTTCCGGTTTAGATATAATTGTATAGACTTTCTCCTTAATTTCCTTGAATGTATACTTGGTCTCTAGTTTCAAACTTGGAAAATCTTGGTTCCCAACATTAACTTTACATTCTTTGTCCTACTCTACATAAAATAATTGAAATAATACTATGCCTATTTAACAGTAAGTCTACTAAATGAAGCTCAAGGTTTCTTTGAAGATCCATTGTGATGTTCAGGATAAAATGCACATTTTATAAAAATGGACGGTAAGGCTGACGAGTGAAAACTTTATGCCAAGTGGTTTGGTGGTCGGAAGGCTGGTCCACAAGACACTGAAGCAAAACACATTTTCCCAGAAAACCGGAAATTTTGTCTACCCACAGGGAGGGCCCAGACCCCTGGGGCCCTGGGCTGTTAGATGAGGTGCTCACCTCCCTTCCAACACCCAGAAGCTTCTTCTTTTAATGAGATGTGAGACTGTCTGCCGACATTCCCATCTTGGTCTCTCCTTTGAAACCCTCGGAAATATAGCTTTTCTGAAACTAAAGACTGGAAGTTCAGGGATGGTCTGCATAAACCTAACTAAACCTGACTGCGAGTAGACTACCGGGAATTGTGTAGAATGATGCGGGCAGAATATTGGGGAGCTCGGACCTTTAGGCACAAAAAGGGTCAGGACTCCGAGGTAGGTAAAGGGGGGAGGGGCGCGAGAACCCAGTTCAAAGTCCAGTAAGGGAGAAGAGGTTGAAGTCGTTTGGAGGAGCTGTTACTCGCGCACGGTGACTTCCCCAAGTCCTAAACTGGATGGGCGTCACCGAGGGCTTTTGCTGGCCACTTACAGGGATGCCCAGTCGGGAGAAAGAAGGCGTGCCCCGAAGGTGGTCACTTGTGCCAGGACGCCAGATCGGGCAAGGGGAGAACGCGCCCCAGCTGGGGGTTGTGCGCTGGGCGAACAATTAGGCAGAGTTCAGGATTGGGCAAGGGTTTCCCAACGGGTCACGCCTCTGGAGTCAGTGCGTTTGGCCTCAGTCCTGGGAGCTGAGTAGGATCGGACTTTCATTTCCCGAACCAGCTGCCAAGGCAGCAAGCGCAGCTGCGGTCTCAGCTCCAAGCCTGAACTTCCCGCTCACGCCAGCTCCGCCCACGGGGTGGGCCTCCGCCTCCTCCCACCCGCGCCCC